>BRDA01033953.1:12500-33381 GCA_036984385.1 Crenuchus spilurus | reverse complement strand
GGCTTTAATGTGACTCAGATCTGATTTGTTTGGCATTAATGTGACTCAGATCTGATTTTTTTGGCTTTAATGTGACTCAGATCTGATTTTTTGGCATTAATGTGACTCAGATCTGATTTTTTTGGCTTTAATGTGACTCAGATCTGATTTTTTGGCATTAATGTGACTCAGATCTGATTTTCTCAAGGCTGTGTGAACATTCTAACAATCTGATATCTTCTTTTTTATTTACCCAAATTTCTCCCCAATGTGTTTGGTAGCCAATTGACCCGTCCCTTTGTTGACTCTCTGTATCGCTTGTGATGTCCCTGACTCTAGGAGGGTGGAGACTTACACAGGCCTCCTCCCATGCATGTGAAATCAAGCTCTGCCTCTTTTCCAACTGTTGCCATTACATTGCCCCCAGGCAGCCAATGCACAGGATCCCCAGCGCCTTAGTTCACTGAGGCACTAGGGGCCCAAAATCTGATATTGTCAAATCAGATTTGAGTCACTTTCACATTTGGTCCTAGATCTGATACGTATCTGATTTGTGAGCATGTGACTTGAATGTACACATGTGTGATGAGGCATCACTGGCTTCTCTCCTGTTTACACACAGAGCTGCTAAAACAGCAAAAGCAGCCAAATGGCTTTTATTCACCTTCTCCACCTGATCATGTACAGTCCTCCACCTGTTTACTGTCCTCCTGAGCTAAACACCATCACACATCAACTACTAACACGTCTGGTTTACCCGCTTTAATACATCCAGTCTCTCAAATACAGGTTATCAAGTCCCAAAAATTCTGGCAAAATTTTTTTAAACAAACTTGCCTAAAATGTAAAGTGTCTACAGTTATCACATTTGAAGAAGCTTAAAAAAATTAACTCATCTTCTAATCTTACTTTGTCATTCTTTTTTTTTTCTATTCACACCAAAATGCCTGCATCCCACAACCTCTGAAGTTTTACCTGAAACAGCATTATTGCAAACATGGCAACCCTTTACAAACAGTGTTTGTTGTTGTTGGTGACATAGATGACGTGCATAAAAGTATCAGTGCGTGCATGCGTGCTGTTTCAGAGATAGATTCATTCACATTACAGATACAGGTCACTTACGCTGAATGTGAATCATCAAGATAGTCAAATCCAATCTGAGCAAAAAATCTAAAAGGCTTGTAAATGTGAGTCAGTTAAGCTAAGGACATGTACACATACACTAGTGCATCTCCAAAAAATGAGAATACTGTGAAAAACATCACTTGTGTTCATAATAAACTTACAGATATACAAACATACTGTATTTTGTATTCCTTACATGTGAAGTGACATAGTTCATGTTTTGTTGATATTGTTTGAATAGTAATTAACTCAAACTCTCAATAAAATATTCTACTAAACTGAGATTTTGGATTTCTGATTTTCATTAAGCCATACTGATCAACCGTAAAATAAAAACGTCACAGTTCACTTTTTTCATTAAATTATGAATTTAAATACATTTTTTACAGTATTCTCATTTTTGGAGATGCACTAGTAGATTGCTAACTCACACACAGAGCTTTCACAACACTTTTGTGGCTTTTTCTGTCAAACCACATGTGATGACAAGCTTTCTGACAGTACAGTAGACACGAGTTATTAAAGACCAGAGAAGTTTTGTTAAGCAGAGTAGACTTCCCTTCTTGTCAGAAATAAACAGTGAATGTAGTATTTTTTTTGGATAAGCTGTGATGGAGAGCTGTGAAGAGTAATAAGGTTTAAGGTTATATGCAGAAGCACAGCCTACTTGCACTTTTGAGCAATCATACATTTGGGTTTGGTTACATTCAGGTTTGTTCTAAAGCTACCTGACACTCTTCATCTAAGATGACTTCACATGGGAGCTTAATAAGTGTGCTACAGTATAATCCAACCTGGTATTTCACAAATGAAGAAGTTCTGGGTCTCATCACATGATGCTGTTGTCAATTGTCTCCTCCTGCCCAACCTCCCCAGAAGTGCAGTGTATTTAGAAGTTTCTTCTACAGCATTTTTTACTTACAATGAGCCTTAGCAGCAGAAGGACTTGAAACTTAAAGTGAGATTAGATTAGATTCAGCGTTTTGCCAGTGTGATTTGCACATAATGGAATTTGACCTCCACATTTAACCCATCCATACAGCGAAACACACACGAGGCTGTGAGAACATGTGCCTAGTGTTCTATTACAACAGATATAACTGAGAACAATAATGAATCCAATCCAGTCCTGTAATAAGTCCAGTCTGAATTAGCACATATTGACACTGTGTACAGTGTGATGAAGTCAGTTATGTATTTCAGGGGTTTAAAAATGTGACCCCGCCAGAGAAAACCAGGCCAAAGTCACTGGGCAACTTATTGAGGTATCGTGTCAATATCATGTCACTCACATTAGCGACAAAACTTAGCCAGTCGGTATTACTGCTGTAAATGAAAGATAATAGTCTCAGATATCTAACAGAGTACATATTTTGATCAAAAACAAAACTTAAATTCACAAAAAAGTTGTTTTGAAAAAAAAAATTTGAAAAAAAAAGGAATGACTTTGACCTGGTTTTCCCTGGCAGGGTCACAAATATTGATACACTTGAGTATTGAAATATTATGTTTTGTGATACACATTTTTTCATGAATAGCTTATATGCAAGCACTGGTGGCAGACAATGTATTATATTATCTGCCTATTCTCTTCCACTTAACCCTAATCAGGGTTGTGGTGAGTCCCCTACCCCTTCACCAGGCAGGGCATTACATTATCTTAGCTAAGCCCGTGAAAGGTCGCTAATCAATCGCTAGGCACACACTCAAGGACAAATTAGAGTACACAAATCACCTGACCTCCATATTTTTGGACTGTGGGAGAAAATCCATGCAACACTGGGAGAACATGGAAACTCCACCCAAATGGGGACCTCAGTGCTGAGAGGCGAACCATCAAGCCACCGTTCCACCCTATATATATATATATAGTGAGGAAAATAAGTATTTGAACACCTGTGAACATCAAGGTTAATATTTGGTACAGTAGCCTTTACAGAGGTCAAACGTTTCCTGTAGTTTTTCACCAGGTTTGCACACACTGCAGCAGGGATTGTGGCCCATTCCTCCATACAGATCTTCTCCAGATCATCCAGGTTTCTGGGCTGTCACTGAGAAACATGGAGTTTGAGCTCACTCCAAAGATTTTCTATAGGGTTTAGGTCTAGAGACTGGCTAGGCCACTCCAGAACCTTGATATGCTTCTTATGGAGCCACTTCTTGGTTATCCTGGCTGTGTGCTTTGGGTCATTGTCATGTTGGAAGACCCAGCCACGACCCATCTTCAATGCTCTGACTGAGGGAAGGAGGTTGTTCCCCAAAATCTCGCAATACATGGCCCCGGTCATCCTCTCCTTAATACAGTGCAGTCGTCCTGTCTCATGTGCAGGTGTCTTTATGCAGCTAACAACCTCAAACAGGTGCTTCTAATTTAGAATAATAAGTGGAGTGGAGGTGGACTTTTTAGAGGTGGACTAACAGGTCTTTGAGGGCCAGAATGTTTTCTGATTGGCAGGTGTTCAAATACTTATTTGCAAATAAGTTCAAATAAGTACAAATAAATGATTAAAAAATCATACATTGTGATTTCTGGATGTTTTCTGCGCCCAGTGAGGGGGTAGGGGACTAACCGCGACCCTGATAAGGATTAAACGTGTGATAATGGATGGATGGATGAATCAGTATCATTCGACAGTGTCACAGTATCCTCTGACAGTCAAAGTTTCAGTATCTGTACTGGAAAAGAAGACATCATATTGTGCAATCTCTAAACCTGACACTGATTTTAGTTCAGTAGTAAGATTACCAGTGCCTGTCAATTCACTCATACCAGTGCAACACAAACACACCACCGCCACATCAATGTCACTGCAGTGCTGAGAATGATAATACCTGCTCTGTGGAGGTCCTGATCACTGAAGAACAGGGTGAAAGCAGGATTATGGAACCACAAAGTGCACCTATGGTCAACGGAGCTAAAATGGACACGTTGATAAAATGGTAAAGTCATTAGTCATTAGGTATAAGCATATACTGTATGTCATTAGTCATGTAAGTCATTATGTACACATACGTTGCATCTATACTAAAATCAATGGTCCTGAGATGATATATCCATGTTCCTAAGACCTGTAATTGCCCACATAATTCATAACAGTCATAACAATAACTGGTATAGCAGTGCGGCACCTGGGGCCTCAGTCATAAATGGCTCAGAACCAGAACTTTGAACCACCATTATTATATTGTAATTCAGCATACCAGACTGAGAGGGTAACAGGTTTTTGTGAGTGCTACAACTAGGTGAACCTGTATGCTGTCATAGATGTTACACATCAGAAAGACTGTGTACCAAACCTGAGAGTGTTTTTTGATTTAATAAACACAGGTAAACAACTTCTAAAATTTAATTTTCTCAATAAAATGTTTGCACAGCACCATATGTTAAATAAATGTTTTGATTAAACATTTTCCCACACTCCCGATTATTCAAGGCCTTCCTGAGTTTTCAGTAGACATGAACATAGATAACAATTAATGGAAGCTTTTCTTCATATTATTCCTGAACAACAGTCATTTGCCTCAAAATGCTGAGCAATCCCCAGCAGCTGAGTAAACATTCAACAGCAGAAATGTTTTTGAAATAATTTAAAATTTAACAAAGCAAAAAATATTAAATTTAACACAACAAAGGAAGAAAGCAGAAGGAAATGAAACGGCGGAGCTGATAAACTTAAATTTGAAAGTTATCTAAGACAGCAACAATGTCCATTCATGCCTGCATTGTTTGAGGATGTTCTTTATTGAATGTAGCAGTTGTGCAAACGTACTAGCTGTAAAACCTGCAAATAGGAAACTTGCTTAAGTCTAAACTTGCTTAAGATCATATGTTTGATCACAGTGTCATCCTACATTGATTCTTCTAGAATACCTGCCAAACATTGGGCTGTGAAAAAGGGGGAGTTTTTCCAGGTTATTGGCAAGTTTCCCAGGCAGAGAATGTACATATTTCAGAGGGAGAACACACAAACTTTACTTTCACTTTCAAACAACATTTGATGTTGGCGTCAAAACATTCAGGGCTTGATCCCACCCTGAACAGTCCCTGCTGGAACACAAAGACAAATGGTTATGCACACCAGGCACTGTTGTTTGGTCAATTTTGCCTTTGGGTTGGGTTGCCAGATATCATGACATATATTTGGGAAACTGAAAAGTGCCAATTTGATTTGGATCACTATAAAATGGACTTCAGAAACACAGCAGGAGAAAAGGTTAGGACTGTTCACAAACATTTTAAAGCCAGTGACCAGATGACTTGCAATGTGTCTTAATTTGAGATCTGATTTGATACTGGGATCTGCATTAAAAAATTATATGATACAATTTCACATAATCTGTTACATACTGTGTACGTATGAGCTCAAAAAGCAAAATAAGCTGTGCTGCATATTTAAGTTGGTAGTAATTTCAGGCTCCTGCTGATGGTGCTGTATGGGGATGATTGGGCTATAAATACTTGCAGGGTGTGTGGCAGGGTTCATAGATTGACGAGCAATGTACAGTGCAGTAATTGTCTCATTTGATGTTTGGAAAATGGGTCACAAAGCATGTTAATGACCAGCAAAAAGGATTAACTGTGTTTGGCTGTGCTAAATTCAATTAGAATTGTGGCTGAAATGTTATATTAATGGACAGGGACCGCTGGTGGGTTTCATGGCTTGTGAATGAAAATCGTTTCACTTCCAGGTAAGAACTGCTTCTAGATGCACTTTCTGAAAGAACACTCTTCAGGGAACTGCATACCATGAACATATGGAGCAGAGTGACACACAAAAGTGTGTGTTCAGCCTCAATTCTGATGAGAATGACCTGTAGACTGGGATTTTTGCCACTGCTGGTAGACCTGTTTGACTGTACACTTCAATACACCTGCAAATTCAGCTACTTCCTTCACACTCTGGCCTTTAATATATGAATCCCATCACATCCATGCGAGGTGAGTATTTTTTTCCTAGCGAGCTTAACAATTGAAAATCAAAATCACGAGCAATAGTCATAAGCGGTAAATGACTGTAGAAGTACTTATGCATCACATTCATGCATTGGCTAGTTTGATTTGGTTGATGCATCAAAGCAGATCAACGAAGTTATCATTTACAAAGCACCGGCATGAATTTGGTTAATAATCTCCTCCAATCAAATCCGATACTGACTTATCATGTTCTGAGATAGAAGGACAGTTCCAAAATATACACAAAGATATAAAAAAGGGCAACTCTCACTGTCACTATGGCTTTGTTCCATCACTGTCTCCTATTTATCAACTTCTGTAGGACTTTTAGAAAGTTTACAAAGGGTAAGTACAGGCGGGGTGGAGTTTGGTTGGGGGGTGGTTCTCCATGTGCGGCAGAGCTGTTGAATAGAGCGGCAGCGACACATGGGCTAAAATAGATGCAGGAGTGCGGCCACGCTCGCATTCTGCTCAGCACAATCAAAGCATTCTCTTCCCTGTCGCATGTGTGTGTGATTTGGGCCTGGCCCGCTCCAACCCAACTGCTAAGCCGCCCCATGCGAGAGGCGGGGGGCACCCGAAGGGGTTCAGCAGTTGAACAGGGGGACAGCTGCGCCCCGAGGGCGTCTCAGCCTCCCCAAAATCCTCGCGTCCCACCACATCTGAGAGGACACCCACCCTGCACCATCCAGGACCCTCTCGCTCACTCTCCCCCTCCCAGCTCTATCTTTTTCTTTTTTTGTTATCCCCTCCAATCTTGCTCCTCCTTTTTACTCTTTCGCTCTCCTCTCTCTCACTCTCCCTCCACTTTCACTGTCTTTTCTTTATCACTCTTTCTTTCCTTTACTTGCCTTTGGACTATGGCTACAACTGTTAATTCTACAACTATTCTATGCAGTTAATTGTCTATTGAGATCATTATAAGACCCTTAAAATAAGCTTATAGTTTATTTTTCACTATTAAGAGTTTTTAAATTCTAATTAATGTCTGAAAACTGGGTTGAAAAGAGTCATTAGCACCTATTCTCGCTGCAATAGTCTATTAGAGGGATGCTGTAATAAAACATTTACATGTCTTCTCAGTGATGAAACTCCTGAATCACTACAGGATGAGCCAGTTAATGAAGAGAGTTGATGATCATATGATCTCACTATTATTTATTCACTTATATGCTTATTCATTTATTCCCCTTATTATATTTTATGCTTGTTCTTTTTGTATTACATTATCAGTTTGAATATAAACAATTATTTACAGTTCTTTAGATCTTTAGTTTTGTTAGAACTCACAGTGACAACTAGTAAATAATGACTTGTACCTGTAGCCCCACCCCTATAATAAGCTTGTGGGATCTCAGTCTTTTCCCATCAGACAGGTTTGACTTTGGGCTTAAGCTTGACTATTTTAACTAACTAAAAGTAATTAAAATGATCTTTAGTTTGTTTTCTAATGACTTCCTTCATGTATTTTGAATGTGAAATGGTCATCTGCCGGAGGTTGTCCACTCCACCTGACACCTTTTCTGCACATGGCCTGTGTTTGAAAGACCCTCTGACACATTTCTGCAAAGTCCTTTAACACACATGCACACACACACAGACACATGTTGATTGACTGTGTTAAATTAAGGACACAGAGTGTGAGATGCTGCATATGTGTTTGTATTTCTTAACTGCTGCTTAATTGGCCATTTATTAGACCATTTACTTAAAGTACATTAATTAGTGATTTTCTTAGGATTTAGTCAAAAGTACTTTGAAAAACACTTGTAAGTGATGCATACAGTCAAAACAAAACATTTCTCCAAAATGACCACTTTGCAGGAGGAGTAGAAAACATTCATGTTTAATGGAAGCCATTTTTAAAGTTTTGGAGCAGTTGCCACAATTTAAAATAATGACAGAATAAATAATAAAATTATAAATATATAAACATATAAATAAAAGGCAAAAAAAATGATATTTAACTCTCAGGAGTCACTGATGATGCTGGCACAATCAAATCACATGGTTTATTCAAAACGTTAAGGCTTATTGGTTGTTGCCAAAAGCTCCTTACTTTCTGATTTTATCAGCGATGCTCTTAAGATAGACTTTCAGTTTGGTGTATTACTGTCTCTCCATTTTGGTTTTTATTTAAGCATCTAAAATGTATTTATTTGAGAAAAACAAAAATATATACCATATGTTCCATATAACCCACCAGCTCTTCATTTTAATCAGTCATAAGCTGTGTCTGGTTCAGAATAGAGGACATTGAGAGCTTTTAAATGGTAGTGCCTCTACATTTGCCCTTTGGTATAAATGTGTTATACAGAAATGCAGAAATAATGAGTAATGAGATTACTTTTTCCAGGAAGTAGTAGATAAAGTAATCATTACTATTTTAGAGAAGTAAAGAATTGTAGTGGATTCATTTTTTTAATAACTATTCCAACTCTGCTCAATATGTCTTCAAATAGAAGAACTCCTTGTTTGATTAGTCCTGATAGCTGCTAAGGTGTGGGGAATGTACTGCCATTTTACACCTCACAGAAGGTATGCGAGATAACCAGGAAAGCTTCTGTGAATCTGATCTTGTGTGGAATGGGAAATTAGCAAGACAGAGGTGGTGTTTGCAATGTAAGATAAAGAGAGCTCTGCATTTTGCATTACAATGAACTGTCAATTGTTTTGTTGTTGACAAATTTTAGACGGATATTAGCATCAGCACTATAGGCCATAAATGGTTTTAAGAGACTTGTAAATCCTTTTTATGCATAGTCTTTTACTTACATTACTCAGAAGACACAAGCTTTTAAAAGTACTGTTAAGTATATATGTGCTCATGGGATAATTTCTTCTTTAGCAGGTGATTTAATTTCAGCCATGTCAGTTGTTTTCTTCCTCCTACCTTGAGGTGAATTATCTCCTGTTTTTCACCAAATTCATCTGATTTTTAATTCATCTGATTATTCTCGTCCTGTCTAGACATATATTTGTGACTTTCCAAGCAAATGTCACCTTTTACTAGAAAAAAAAGATTTCTTGTACTTTCACTTACCATATTTGGTGTCATAGCATGTCTCTCCACTAGAGACCCCTGAGAGAGGATTAACCAGGTTCATACACAACAGTGCTACGCCAATAACAATATGATATGAACACTATCCACTGTGCCCTGGGAGTAGATGGGGGTTAGATGCTTTGCTCAAGGGCACTTCATTCATAACCTGCCTGGGGATCAAACCAGCGACCTTCCGGTCACAAGACCAAATCCCTAACTACCACGCCATGGCTGGCCCTGGCTGATAGGAGCCAGATATCCTTTTGCTCATAGGTGATAAAGTGGTTCACTGTAGGCTTGCTACCATAAATAATAAATGGCCCAGAACTGGTCACACTACACCATGTCGATTATAATTACCATTCACCCCACAGTATGTTTAGGTTACTTTATCACCATTTATGGTCCAAATAAAACTGGTTTGCTGGGTAAAATCTGACTATCCATTATCTTATCCCCTTAATCCTGATCAGGTTGGCAGTTAGTCACCAGGCGCAGACCAGGGCAATACACACTATCCTAGCCAAGGCCAGGACAGGCTGCCAATCAATTGCTGGGTGACTGACTCCTACTGCAGTAATTATATTGTTGTTGAGAGTCATGTTTCATTTCAGACATCCCCCTGACAACCTAATCCAATCTACAACAGCTGTACAACTCTACAATTGGTATTGCAACAACTATACAGTTATTTTCTAAGCCAAAATACACTACCACTGCTCTCAATATTGTGTAAATATTGACTTATTTGCATTGACAAAGACCTATTGATTGTTTTCACAAGGAACTAAATGAAGTCTCACACACATTCAAAAGCAGTGAAGCTGGAATGAAGTGTGGTGGCTAGGCTGGATCAAAGCTGTGTTTATTTAAAGTGTCCCTACGCTATAGTGTTAATTGTCATAAGTAAGTGTAAGGAGAGAGTGTGTCTCACTTTTTGAATTAATGTGGAGAGCACTAGCTACCTTTCAGCAAAAGAGCCCTCGATTGAAATCTCTAATTACTTGCACACTTATCCTAGACACAACCAGTAAACAGAGGATGCTTCAGCCTCCATTGTCTCAGTCACAAGGAGGGCAATGAAGTTCAGGCAGACTGTTCAGAAGAGAGTGAAAAGGAGAAAACTTCTATACTTACACATATACTAGGTGACCCTTATACTGCTTCAGATGCTGCACTTCTCCAGGCCAGCCTTTTCTTCCACCATTACAGTCTCCATTTGCCCACTGGAAAAAGGCGGAAAGTAAACAATTATAACTTCATTGCTTTTGGAGTACAACCATAAATGTTGGAAACTTTACTTCAGAACTGTTTTATTTAAAAGAAAATGTACTTAATCATTAAGTGAATAAAACAACAATCTCTCTTCACAACTTCACTTAACTTGATGAAACTATGCTGGCTAACTTTGTCACTTGAGGCTAATTGGTTAATTTCATCACTTGATGAGGTTAACAGCTAATTTTTTCACTTGATGAAGCTAACGTCTTCACTTGAAGCTAACTAGCTAATATCTTCAGTTGATAAACTAACTTCTTCATGGGATGCAGCTCACTGGCTAATTTCTTCATTTCATAAGGCTAACTACTTCACTCAATGAGGCTAATTGGATAATTTATTGATGAAGCTTACTGATTTCTTCACAGGATAATGCTCACTGGCTAATTACTTGATGAGGCAAACTTCACTCAGTGAGGCTAAGGCCTACCTTACACCTAACGACTTTCATGCGATTTTACAGTCGCAGACAAATTTTCAAAGTTGGGCTAAAATCACGAGAGTCTTGCTAGAGTCAAGTCGCAGTCTCGCATCTCTATCGTTAAGTGTAAGGTGGTCAGGACTGAAAGTTTTAGTCTTTTTCGCATCGAGGCGTTCCGATAAAATCAGACATGTTTAATATTATCGCAAGTCGTAAGAGTTGAACCCTGGTTAACCCGAGCAAATACTGTTGGGAACCAATAGGAGAGCTACGGGAAGCCGCAAAGGCAAATAGTAAATACACGAATGTCTGGCGGGTAAGGCACGGAAACCACGGTTCTCCTGGACTGTATAAAATGAGGAGGAACTGGTGGAACGAGGAAGAGTTTTACCATTTATTAAACAACAGAGACGAAAAGGAAAAAAGTGGACAAATTGCTGAAGCCCTTGAAATCCCAGGTGTGTGCTATGCTAAAGCTAACTAGCTAACTAAACACTACTGAATGGGGCTATTTAACGATAATTTTAATCTTAAAAGTTACTGTTTTTCCCAACAGCTTGAAGAAAATGAGGAGCATGCAGACACACAGGACCAGGAATGCATGGATGTGAATCCTATGTTGACAGTATTTTGAGCTCTGATAGCTCTGTATTTGTAATGCAGGTTACTATATTTAGATTTTGCACTACGTTGTCTTATTGTGCATTGTTATTTTGGATACAATGAAAGCTTTAATAAATACACATTTTGCAATAATTCTGCTCTTTATTGCATTAATTCTGTGTAAAACGAAAGCAGATGGGAAATAATCTCAAAAGAGTCTAGTTGCAGTCTTTAAATTATGACCCTGCAAGATCCACAGTCTTTCCAAAATCTTAAGCCTGCGACTAGACTGTGACTAAAAAGTGTGTAGATGTGAGATGGTGTCAGACTTTAGTCTGTTAAAAACATTTTCAGAATCTTTTCAAAGTCGTTAGGTGTATGGGAGGCTTAACTGGCTGATTTCTTCACTTGAAGCTAACTTCACTCAATGAGGCTAAGTGGCTAATTTCTTCACTTGTTGAGGCCAACTAGCTAGCTAGCTAACTTCTTCACTTGAATATCAATTTATTAAACCTACTATATGTTGCATATGTTCTATTGAATGAACTTCCAAACTTCCCAACCTAGTAATGCAAACCAGTGTTACATTTACATTATTTTCACAGACAGGACAAAATTAGTATGGCAAACCAAAATATATTCAAAATAATATAGCTTCATAATATTACACTACAAAGCACATAGCACATATTATCTTAGAATAAACACAAAATATTCTCATTTTCTGTTTTAGGAAACTCTGCTACCTCATTATCAACAGGACTTACATCAAAAGACATTAACAAGCAGTGTCAGTATATTTTAAGTTTTTAACTCTTTTCCTTCTGTCCCAGGATCGACCCAGTGGTTGGGAAACCCTAACCCTCTATTGTAATTTAGTTACTAAGCTAACATTCAGGGCAAACTAATATAGCATAGGTTGACATAAGCCAGTAGCAGTGAATCCTTCAGAATTGAACCTTTTTTCGGAAAGCCGAGTAACTTTTTTTATTTATACACATACAGAAATGCTTAAATTACATAAATGCATGTTTTACTTGAAATTTTTTAAGTGAATCAGTAGCAGAACTCAGTGAAGTTTTCCCTGCCCCCAAACAGTCACCCGTTCCGCCATCTTAACCCTAATGAGTCCGCTCTGTCTGAGCTCAAAAGGAGACCCGTCCGGGTCATATCGAGGAGCCAATTTAAATGAACTGTTTGTGTTTCAATAGGTGGCCAATGGAATGCGAGGCCCTACATTATGAGCCCCCACAGGGTGGTCCCCATGCTCCTTGAGGTTCACTTTAGGGGTCCTGCTGGGGCACTGGGGGCTGGAGAGAGTGCAGCTGAGGTTTTTTGGGGTGAACCCACAAGCAATTGTCCCCAATGTTCCCTCCTCCATGTTAGCCCTGAGACTTAGGTAGAATTATCAATTTTTGGAGAGTCCTTTTTTTTCCCTACCAAATACAATACCTGGTCTTAATAGAATGTTTGGATGTCCCACCCTGGGGTTTAAGTAATAAGGGGGTTGTATGAAATGCACCGCAATTGCTAATTGCCAAGTGAAGTCTGGGAAAGCTACAATGAAAGCCTGGAGCATGGTGGCATTCTTTGTAGCTACCTGCCTTTGTAATATGAATAGTTTCATTATGTGTCTATACTCATACCTTTTGCATGTGTTTTCCCAGCTTAAAGGAAGTGTCTGTCTGGTTTCTGAAAAGGAGGAACTGTTGGTTAGATAGTGTGACCAAATTGTCAATTAATTGAAAGCCATTTGCATGTTTGAGGAGATTACTTGTCAACTTTTGCCAACTTTAACACGTACAAGCATGGACACAGTTGGAAGACAGACAATCTGCCCACTATCATCTGTTAAAAGCATTTGAATAACTGATATGGAAGTGGGGGAGCAGTATAGTAAAAGCTCAGATTGAACTCCTAGGAAGTTAACCAAAAGAATGCATTTGCATTTCTGATTACAAAAACTAACTCAAATGTATTTCCTGATGCTAGATTCCACATTTCGTGTTTGAAAAAAGCACAATGTGCACACACACTCTAATACGTAACTGTACACCACTCTCTTCTTATTCATTTTCATTCCGCTGGTCATTCTGTTATTCATATAGTGCATCACAGCAACACTGGCCAGAGTTACACTACTGATACTGAAATGTGTTTGATGTAGAAGTTGATGTGTAAACTCAGTATTTACACAAATTTGTCAATACAACGGCTAAATACAGGCTGAAAACCTGGCAAAAAAATCAACAACATAGTATGTGTGTAATGTTTCGAGCCTGGAGACACAGAAATAGCACATGACATACATTTTATTGTGATGAGCACAAGGGCACCAACACACACATTGGGGCGGTAATCTAGAAACACACAAGGAGCAGGTGGAAACAATCACAGGGGGGCGTGGACATGAAACACATGACAGGAAAGTCACCTCACAAAACAGTCATGGCTGGGGGCGACAATGTGCCTGTGGCATTGCTTCATTCAAAAGAAAAAGTGCATACAATTTGCAATTTATATAATATATTTATTGAAAGTTTGCAACAATATATTAACAATATAGTGAGGCCAAACAATTTGGGAATAATGACTTTCAGTATGCCATCGGGGTGAATTTTCCATGTTCTCCCTGCATCTGCATGGATTTCCTCCAGGGTCTCCAGTTTTCCCAGACAGTCCTAAAACATGAGGTTCAGGTGAATTGGGTACTCTAAAAAGTGTGTGTGTGCATGCACCCAGTGATGGATTGGCGCCCTGTCCTGGGCTTATTGTAATGTCCTGCCCTGCGCCTGGTGAGGAAGTAGGGGACTAACTGCAACCCTGATAAGAATTAAGCAGATGGGATAATGGATGGATGGATGGACTTTGCCAACACATTTTATCCCATTGTTGTGACATCAACACTCCAAGCAGTTTTTATCCTCTTAAATTCACTGGTACCATCAGTGATACTCCTAATGCTAACGGAACAAAACTCCATCTACATTGTTTTCCATTCAGATGATATGGAATGTTATGATATGTGATGACAAAGAATAATAATGATTATGTGACTGCCACTTTTTTTGTCAATGTTCTGGAACCCTTTTAAGTCTTCAGTACCTTCGGTTGAGGAACAGACACATTAAACGATCTACACTCTGTGTTTACATGCAAAGATTTTCACCAATCTGAATTCACACTGACTGTAGATTAAGACTGAGGTGTTTACATGCACACTGTACTTAACAATCTGATGAACATCTCCGTTTATATGCACACTGCAAGTAATCAGATAAAAAATATCCGGAAATGCTCAGAGCACCGTTTATCATACAATGACAAAGTGAGAAAAGTTGTGCAAAAAAAGACAAACGTCTCTGAATGTGTATTTGTTTGCTGTTTCTTTTGTTTAGTAAAGTGTTCATTCTGAGAAATGTGTCTGTCTTTGACAGATTGGATTGATTTTCGCATTCTGGTTATTTTTGCTTTTAACAAAGTTAATGACATGAATGCTAACAGGCTAGCCTGTTAAATAGCCTCTATACTAGCTATATATTCTGCGGTAAAAACTACAAAAATCATGTTTTCCACAAATAATGAATAAAATTCAGAAACTGGAGATAATATGCAATTGTATGTGGTTAAAGATTGTTTTTACAAGTGATTATAATTATTTTTACTTTTTTAAATTTTATTTTAGTAAAATCCTGCGACATCAGTTTCCGATGACAACACTTATCATTAAAGCTCTTAGTAACAAGTTGTTCAGATATCTTTAATCCTCCTAATTTTTGCTTTTTAAGTCTTTTAAAGTTTAAGTTTGGTCTTCTCTCTAGACTGGCTCCAAGCACTATGT
This sequence comes from Crenuchus spilurus, assembly GCA_036984385.1. Taxonomy (NCBI): domain Eukaryota; kingdom Metazoa; phylum Chordata; class Actinopteri; order Characiformes; family Crenuchidae; genus Crenuchus; species Crenuchus spilurus. The sequence goes on along the minus strand of BRDA01033953.1, from coordinate 18,131 downwards.
TGAATTTTGTAAACTTTTGCTGTTATGCATGTGACCAGAACATTTTCTGATTTGAAATATAATTGGATACAGATGTTTACATGGCTTTTATTCTTCAATTTAATCGTTTATTTAAAGGGTTAGACACCTCATTCAATCAAATAAATAATTTTAATCAGAATGGCCTCTTCTCTTTTCTGGATGAGGTGGATGTATTCTATTCAGATTGAGCTGTTAGTTGGCTTATTAGGCTGCATGTAAATGTGGCTGTTGTTTATCATCTCCACTGAGCATACAGGTGCACTTTTTAGTTCTACAATTACAGACTGTAGTCCATCTGTTTCTCTGTATACATTGTTCATACTGTTCTTCAATGATTAGGACCCCAATAGAGCAGGTACAAGTTGATCAGACATAACAGAGTTGCTTGAGATTAAACACCTTGATGTCACTGCTGGACTGAGAATAGTCCACCATCCAAAAATAAGCAACCAACAGAATTTTGTGACCACTGTTAATAGACTAGGTGGACCAGCAAGAGTGGACAGTGTGGACAAAGTACATAAAAACTCCAGCAACTATGATGTGTCTGATCCACTTGTATCAGCACAACATACACTAAAACACCACCACCACATCAGTGGCGCACCCAAATAATACTTGGTCCTGTGGGGGTTTTGACCATTGAAGAACAGGGTTAAAAAAAGCTTACAAATTACACAGAGAAACAGACGGATTACAGTCTGCAATGGTCGACAATACACAGTGAGTATAGAAATACCTAATGCCATAGCATTACCTTTATTTTACTGTTTAAAGTACAAACATGCTCCTTTCTAAATGTATTGAATCATTACAATACACAATTAGACCTTGAGGACCATGTTACACTTTAAAAAATCTATTTACATTGTACACTTATTGGACAAGGAGTTAGAGTTTCACATTAGGGCCAAACGTATGTGCTTTTAAATATAGTTCAAATGAGATATTTAGACTCTATTAGAGTCCACAGATCTACTCTTCATCAAGGAGGACACTTTGATGAGTGTGAAGGGTGTACACTGCAAAAAAAAAGATTTTTAAGGAAGTAAAAAAAACCTTGTTTATGGACATTTTTTCTTATTTTTGTCTAAAAAGAAAAAAATATTCTTAACAAGCAAGTTTTGCACAAGAAAATTAAGCTCATTCTAAGAACATATTTCTAACTTTTTCTTAATAAGACATTGCAGCTCATCTTGAGCTTTATTTACCAGTTACAGGGTAGGACTGTGGTTTGGTTGAAATTCCAGAATAAGAATAAGTTAAAATAAATATAAAAAATAATTTAAATTTTAAATAATATTATTTCTTAAGAATAAAGGCCACTTAAACAAATTCTCAATTTAAGACATGTATTTAATGACTCTAAATCAAGAGTTTGTAACACTTATTAAAAAAAAAAATCTAAAAAAAAAAAAAACATTTTTGCATGTAAGAAGCACAATTTTCTTTAATTCTTGACAAGTTAGTTTAATTTAAAAACACATATGACAAATTCATTTGCTAGTTATAAAAATTCTAACAAAGCTTACCCCATTGGCAGATTGTTTTTTCTCAAAACAAGAAAATTTTATCACATTTAGGAATATTTGACTTAATTCAAGTAGTACTATTTTTGCAGTGTAAAATATATTATTAGCTGAACTGTATCTTATCAAAAGGTGTCTAAAAAATGAATTGGGAAGAAGTAACTTAAAGAAGTCAAGGTGTCCATAAACGAATCATAGGTGGTGTGATGTTGTATCTTTCTCTGCCTGTTTGACTATGTTGTCATCGTTTGGCTCCTGCAGCCCCTCTGTGTGCATGTGGAGTCCCCTCGCGGCACGTGAGGAATCCGCTGAAGCCACCCACTTGGCCACCTCTTCCTGCTCCCCTTCACCGTTTTGTGTGCCGTGCTGCCGCCGCCACTTGGAGAGGCCCGGCGAGAGGAGCCATTCAGCCCTAATGAACTGCCGAAATTAGGCAGGCCGCCTCGTTAGCGGTGCTTATTTAGACCTACAGTATGCACTCCTTTCTCTCTGCTGCAGCTGCTATCGGCGAGGCCCATGAATAGTCAAGAGCACGGTTCTCAGAGTTGACATTCCAAGCCAGAGCTTCGTGCAAGTTGTCATAATTAGGAAGGATAATTGGTTTAGCTGCCAGCAGAAAAAAATGGTTGGGGCAGTAACTTATTAGAAGCATGTTTTTTTTTCCCAGGAAGAAGAGAAATACAGCAAAGTTGAGACACTTAATAATGGCTGCCTCTATCTGCCTCTACATGTTACTGTGAATATAATCAGTAGTTTTATCTGAGTTTGAATGAGTAGTCATGCCTTTTTTGGAAGCTCATTTGTGAGTGAAATAGCTGTGAAAAAAGGGACTAAGTCCAAAAACCAGAGGCTTCTGTTGCTGTGAAACTAAAATAGTCATCTCCATCGACACATTTTCCCACCACGTGTAATCCTTCAGGAAATGACATGCAGGTGTCTCGTAAAACACAGCGGAGCAACAACTACTACAACAGAAATGCCCAAAACATGGCTAATTGGACTCCATAAAGGCCTGAATACTGCAGTCGACATGCTTGCTCACGCTTAGTAGGCCACCATAGTTTAGGTGGTTAATGCCAGCAGCAGATTAAGACTTCCAGACCATAAACGTCTTTTAAATTACTCTGGGTCAAGACAGTCTAAAATGAATGGGTTCCTCATCTTGGTGGAGCCTCCAGGAACCCATTTTAAAAGGGATTCTCTGAATAACTTTCCTCAAGGAACCCAGAAATGAATATGGTGCTTCATGGAACCCAGTTTGAGGTTCTAACATTCTCTCCAATTACTTCAATACACACAGCAAATGTATTTTTGAGTACCCCACTGGATATTTAAGGCATCTTTGGATGCAGAATAGTACAGTGGTAACCCTACTTACGAGCATCCCTACTAACGAGTATTCCAAATAATGAGTCAAGATCTCGGAATATTTTTGTTCCAGGTAACGAGTAAAATTCCAAGTAACGAGTAGCCTAAATTAGTTCAAGTATGCCAACCGGTAGGGGCGCTGCAGTCGTAGCATCTCCTAGATGCTACCGTAGAAGAAGAGGTCAGTCATTACCTTTGACCACTGTCCAGTCAAAGTGAAAGTGCTAGTGAAAGCGACGCAAAGACAGCAAAAGGTAGTGAACAAGAAAGTTTTACTTTTACTTATCATATGATAAGTGTAACCATGCCATACATGTACGCCCGTCCTCCTCTCCTCCTTAGCCGCCAGCCTACACGAGCGCCGTCAGTCTCCCTCTCCTTAGACACCAGCCTACACGAGCGTTGTCGGTCTCCCTCTCATTAGCGGCCAGCCTACACGAGCACCGTCGTCTCGTTTATGTTTTAAAAACCCATATAAACACATTATTTAGCATATTAAAGTATACTGTATATTGGCCGGCTGACACGGAGTAATCAGTTTTACATGTATTCTTATGGGGAAAATGCATCCAGCTAACGAGCTCGGCTCCTGCACGAATTAAACTCATAAGTAGGGTTACCACTGTATATAGTATAGTATGTATAGCAGGGTAGTATAGTATAGAGTATAAAATCAAGTTTTATCCCATAAATACATTCTTCATAAGAATTTATCATCTTTCCCTTTCTCTTGCATGAATATATGGATATTTATCATAGCTTAAACATATGGGCTCTTCCAAAGTCAGTCAAACAAATAAAACTTTATTGACCTATTTTTTATGACTGGCTTTATTCTGGTTTGACTTGAACCAATCAGGCCACCTTCTGCAAATACACCAAACAAACTACCAGCTCTGTTAGCAGGTTAAATGCACTTTGTATTCTTTGTTATAATGTATATTGTATTGGATGTCTACTGTGAGACAAAAGAAAGAGGACGTGTAAGGAATTCTTCAGCTTAAGCGTAGCCTAGCACATAATAATGTGATCAGATCACTTAAATGTTACATTCATGGTGTAAATTCTATAAATGTTATAGTGAATGTGTTATACCAGTGCTAGTTACTTACAGTTACATTTGCACAGAACTTAAAGCTCTTAGAACATTTGGGATAGACATTGGAGAGCCACCTCAACCATCACCAATGTGCAGCCTCCACCTGGATGATGCAACAGCAACCAGTCCACAGTAGAACTCTCACCTCACATTAGCTATTAGCGAGGTGAGGAGGGACTACACCAGTTTTTGAGAATGAAGACGTTTAAGAAATTTAGCCAAAACCTTGGGGTAACACCTCTACTCTTTCAGAGGAAATGAGCAGGGATCATGTGAAGGATGGCACCATTATTAAAGTATAGCATTGCTGGGACTGCACTGGGGTATTGGTTTCTATACAGAACACTGGAAAAGTGCCTCCTGTTGTCCCCACCAACCACTTCCAGCAGCCACACAATCTCCTCCTTGAAGGTCTCCCATCCAAGTACTAACCAGACTCAGACCTGCTTAGCTTCAGCAGATTTGGATGTTACATTGTGCACATTCTCTGTCTGTCGGCTATTAATTCTAATTCCAGTATGATTCAAAGTTTAGAACATCTTTTTATTTTTAATTTCTTAGCTAATCTGACGTTGTATGACAACTGAGGTTTTAGTTCATTTGTCAGCTGATATACAGTGGTAGTAACTCTCAACATGCAGTATATGTCCATCATAGCATCTTTTGGTCCCTCCCATCCAGTATGTGTTCTGCCGACCATGACCTTACAACTCTGAGCAGCATTTTGGAGCCAAACTGGAAAAACAAACAGACAGTTCTTTCACTTTTGTGTTTTTAGCTTAAAGCAAAGTGTTAATGAGGCTTCAGTGAAAGCACAGCTGACAAAAGCAGCAATAAGGCCTGTTAAAACATAAGTCTTCCCTGGAAACCAACTGATTATACATGAGAAATCCATTCTGTAAGACGTGTGCATTTGCATGGCCTGGAAAGCCAGAGCAGGGAGGTGGCGGCGGCAGCTGTTTTATCTAGCAGAGTTGGTGGCATTGCCCTTTGCCAACCACTGGGTGATAACACTTGCTCTTGATAATGCAGTTCTGCTGAACTTAGGTGGGTCTTTTAACCGAACCAAAAAAAAAGATAACATGCCATGAGTCATGCTAGGCCGCTTTCACACGGCAAGATCAGAATGCGGTACATAAACAGGGCTTTTGTAATTTGAGCTTCATTTCTTTTTCTTTCTTTCTTTTTGCTGTGTGTTCAGTGATAACCCCCATGGAATCTGTCTTCTTCAAAACCAGTGTTACAAGCAAACGTGACCTTTGACTGTGCAGGAACCTTCCACCATGGAAAATGTATGCTCGCTGTGGTGCCTGCAGCATTGCTACACAAATGCTGAATGGAGCGAAATCAGTAAGTGGGTGAAAGATCAGAGAGAGGACAAGGCTGGGAAGCTTTCGATTGCAAAACTGCAGCCAAGCGCAAGCCGAGACAGCAGAGTGCACATGCGAAGGGGTCGAAATTTATGGCCATTTAACTGCTCTTTCCTGTGAGGGCCAGCTTCAGAGCCCCATTCAGAAGAAGGAGGAAGAGGCTTGCGGCTCCTACTGTAAGCCAACTGTGCATTTTCTCAAGAATGCAACACCACAAAGCTGTCTACTGTACGGAGAGCAGCTG
>BRDA01033953.1:0-10000 GCA_036984385.1 Crenuchus spilurus | reverse complement strand
TGTAAGAATTTCATTACCTTCATTAACGTTGTTACTCATCAGTCTCCAAAAGAAGTATATTAAATCTGTGTAAATATGTATGTTTATGTCTTTGTACCCAGTGTGTCTTCTCCCACTGTCAAACGGTTGATCTCCTAAGGCTGTGTTTTGGTCTAAGAACCTGGTTATCACAATACATCTCATGATACAGAGGTTATTCAATATATTCATCCATCCACCCTGATCAGGCTCGCCTCTACCCCCTCACCTACCCAGGGCATTACACTAAGCCCAGGGCTTTATTTATCATATTGTGATACTTTCTGCAATAATGATATATGTAATATTTTTTACATAATATTAGGAAAACAGTCCACACACTTATATATTATACTGCAGTGGAAGACTCTAATGACTGAAGATAAGATTACAAATCTGCTATCTAGTTTTTGGGGCTTCATTCATTCATTATCACACCCGCTTAATCCTTATCAGGGTCGTGGTTAGTCCCCTACCCCCTCACTGGGCGCAGGGCAGGGCATTACATTAGCCAACTAAGCCCAGGACAGGGCACCAGCCCATCGCTGGGTGACACACACACAAACACACACAATTTTTAGAGTACCCAATTTACCTGACCTCCATGTTTTTGGACTGTGGGAGGAAACCGGAGACCCCGGAGGAAACCCACGCAGACACGGGGAGAACGTGGAAACTCCGCTCAGATGGGGACTCAAACCCAAGACCTCAGCGCTGAGAGGCGAACGTGCTAACCACTAAGCCACCGTGCCGCCCTGGTTGGGGCTTTAAAAATAAAAAAAATTAACCACCATCTCCCATCAATCTTTACATGTAGACTATTCATTAAATTGAACTGATACAGCATCACAAAGCATAATACAGTGATACGCAAGCACATCAGTACTTTGTTACATCTCTATGAACTCCATGAGTGAATTGTCAAAGCATTTAGTTGTGTTAATATGAAACGCATGTAGAGAGACATCCTGAGCTGAAGAACAAAGAACAGCAACACCAACCACAACAAGTCAAACTCGTTTTTCATTTCTGAACAGCTCTGTACCCAGCAAGCACAATGACGTTGTGATAACATTCTGACAACGTTGTCTACATTCTTGCAGTGTTGATACAACATTGTGATGAGGTTCTGTGCCTGCTGGGTAAGCTTTGTGTTTTACTCAGAAACACTGTTTTATGTATTAATATGCATTCTGAGCTGGACCTGTTTGGAAAGTTTCTGGGTGTTCATACAGCATCAATAATTCATTTTAATGAAGAAGAGCTGACTGTGTCTTGTTCAGAGGATACTGGCATATTTTTTAAATGATATGCACTGTGAAGTCTTCTGCACTTTAGGACAAATTTGTTTATGTTTTACAGAGTAACAGAAGCAATAAGGACTGAGATTATAATTTGACTGGCTTGGTAGTTAACACACTTCCCCTGTCAGCATCTAATGCCCTGCCCAATGCCTAATGAAGAGGTAGGGTAACTCACCATGACCCTAGCCAGTGGTTAAGAAGATTAACATTTGTTTTATACATTTTTGCCAATTTTATCCCCTTCCCAATGTAGTAGTAGCCAGTCAGCATCTTAGCCACTCGGGGTCTAAGAAGATTAATATTAAAAAAAAATTAATTCTCCAATAAGATCACAAATAAAATGTTTTTTTTAATACCAACATTGAAGGAACCTAAGGCAATATTATGTAATGTTTTTAGACCATAATGAGAATGGGCAGCACAGTGGCTTGGTGGTTAACACATTTCCCTCTCAGGCCTGAGGTCTTGGGTTCAAGTCCCCATCTGAGTGGAGTTTCCATGTTCTGCATGGGTTTCTTCTGGAGTCTCTGTTTTCCTTCCACAGTCCAAAAATATGGGTGACAGGAGAACTGGATATTCTAAATTTTCCTGGTATGAGTGTGTATGTGTCCAATGATGACTTGGTACCCTGTCTTGGCTATAGCTAGAATAGTTTAATGCCCAGCACCCAGGGTAGGGGCACTCACTGCAGCCCTGACAAGGACTAAGTGGTTAAGGGTGCTTTCACACCTGAAAGTCCAGACCATGGTCCAAACCAAGGTTTGTGTGTTTGTTACTTTGTATATATTTGGTATACATTTGTTTATATTTGTATATATTTTGTTTTCACACTGCATTTTTGTGAGCACACCAAAGACTTTTATTATGACACGCCCACGTGCTCTCATCTTCTTACTTGCAGTGCATCTGACGCCTTTATATACTTTTATATACATTTATATACCACTGCTGCAGTTTTAGTTAGTTTGCTCTGTCATCCTGTTTTATCCTTCTTCTCTCATCCTCTCAGAAAATAAGCTGCACGTTTCACGTTTGTCAAGCTGACTTTACACATGTTCATCAGACCTAAATTATATTAAACATGTCGTCTCCTCCTCGCTCCATGTGCTAACACAGCTCATTATTGCTGCTGTTCTGCTTATTTTTCTTGTTTTGTTGTTGTTGAATGTTGTTGAACGCCTGTGTCAACTTCCTGTATTTGGTCCGAACCTTCTATAAAAGTGTTTTCACACTGCATGTGAACCAGACCATGGTTGAGTAGGTCCGGACCGATACCACCTCTTTGGGTCAGACCAAATTTTGCTCCTTTGGTCCGGATCGTGTTTCGTGGCCCCTTTCACACCTACTATTTTGGTTTGGACCAAACTGAAAAGTCCAAAAGTCCAGACCAAACAATGTAGGTGTGAAAGCACCTTAAGAGGATGGGTGGAGATTACATAAGTAATAAACTAATCCAATTACAATTACAAGAAGTAACTGCCCATTTGTAATTGATTACTTTTAACAATCAACATACAGACATCAGAAACCCTACTTTTACCTTTGGTGTACATCATGGCAGACACAAAGAATGAACTGATTATGCTTTATTCTACAGAATTTCCCTTTTGAGTATTTAAGCACTTCAGTCTTTGAAAAAGAGCTTTATCCAATGCCAGCTCTTAGTCAGAAATCCAAAAATATCCTGTAGATAATATAACATTCCTATCTGACATGCCATATCTTTGTCCTGATTGCATGTTTGTTATTGTCACTGCAATCTCTCACTGTTTATCCTTTTCATTTGTGGAGCTTTTCATTGTGTAGCATTTTATTTTTATTAGGGTTTTTTTATTCTTTAGACCCAGCCCTGGAAATCCTGGAGACGTGATGGAAAGCAATCGGGCAGTATAGATATACTGCATATGCGTATCTGTGAGTGAAATCTATTTACATTATTTTTCCATTCTAATGGGCTGTATGGCTAAAATGAATACTGTAATTGTCACCCTTACAAAAATAAATGTTTTGCTTGGAAGACAGTTTCCTGAAGATAAGATAACCAATGTGACAGATTTCATGAATTCCTGCTGATTGCTGGAAAGTCACCACAGTTCTGCTGTAGCTTCTGCATCTCAGGGAAGGTCATAGTTCCACCATCTGGACCTAAATCTTTTACATTGTTTAAGGGAAAATATTAACATGAAAAACCTGTGTAATGACATAGTCTTTAAAGCATGCATCTGTGATTTAATTGCATAGTATGATCACAAACCCTGCTCCTAAAGATCTAACTACAGAATTAGCTTCAACACTACTCAACCCCACCTGATCCAAATAGTTACTGCCTTCACAAGTTATTGATTTATCCACAAGTATTCAATTTGCTACAAGGAAAAGCTTATAATTAGGGTCAGTGGGATAAAAAAATATGAATAAATATTTTTATAATTATAATTGTGCAAATTAAAATAGTGCAAGACACAATTATATACACACACACACATGCACATACGGTATTTCATTCATTCATTCATTTTCACACCCGCTTAATCCTTATCAGGGTCGCGGTTAGTCCCCTACCCCCTCACTGGGCGCAGGGCAGGGCATTACATTATTCAACTAAGCCCAGGACAGGGCGCCAGTCCATCACTGGGTGACACACACACACACACACACACACACACACACACACGGACAATTTTTTTTTTAGAGTACCCAATTCACCTGACCTCCATGTTTTTGGACTGTGGGAGGAAACCGGAGACCCCGGAGGAAACCCACGCAGACACGGGGAGAACATGGAAACTCCGCTCAGATGGGGAATCGAACCCAAGACCCCAGCGCTGAGAGGCACACGTGCTAACCACTAAGCCACCGTGCTGCCCTGCACATACGGTATGTAATGCATAAATAAATATAATAAATATCAGTCATAAATAACATGGATGTGGTAGTGAAGATTGCAGTGGGTAATGGTTGTCTACAATGTACAGTGTATGCAGATTAAGTGTTGAAATTAAGCTAACACTGGAAGTATATAGAAGCCTATGAAATATAGCATATAAAATATAGAGTAACAGACTCTTCAATGTTGAATACACAATACAGATGTACATGAAACAGCAGCATTGAGAAAAGAATGTTTCAATGAGATATGTCACAGTGTTAATGGTGAAGTGTAGAGTTCATGGGATGAGATGAAAGAGCTACATATTACACTGATTGCATTACATTATACAAAATTCTGTGTTCAGAGGTGGACATCTATGCACATTATATCATGGATGTTTAATATAATGATGTTCTAGCAGATGAGTAAAGGTGTACATTGGGTGTCCCATTTGTTTATTCATTTCAGTTATTTAAATGCATTGATTTTGCAATATAAGCTGTTCTGCAGTAATGGAGGTAGATCAAGACTTGAAAGCTGGTGCTAATAATTATTACAGAGTGAGAAACTCCATGAGCCACCACAACTACCACAGCATTCTGCAGTACCCTGCAGTGCCCTCAGGTATGTGCCTAGTTGGTCAGGGGTTTGTCCTACAGCAAGATAATGACCCAAAACATCAGTCCAAGCTCTGCCAGAACTACCTCAGGAAACAACAACAAGAAGGTCAGCTTGAAAACATGGAGTGCAGCACAGTCTCCAGACTTAAACCCCATCCAGCTGATTTGGGATGAAGTGAAAAGCAAAGCAATCCTACAAGAGCCAACATTTATGTGACGTTCTGCAGCAGATTAGTGAAGAACTGTCTGAAGAATGTTTGATGTCTGTTGTAGAAAGAATGTCACGAGTGTGTTCATATACAGTACATGTATAAAGTTTCACAAATGGTATGCAACTGTATCCAAAGAGCAACTTTTGGATCAAATGAAAGGGCCCTTAATGACATGGATGGGGCCCAGCACTGTGGCAAAATATAGCAATCAGGCTTAAAGAGCCTCACACTGTCCCACAGTACTAATCACTGTTTGGAGATAATCAAGCATTAAATGGATCGATATAACACTTCCAGTTGGCGGATCTTATCCCACACCATCCCCTCCCAAGACCCCTCAGACTCTCAGACCCCTGCCACGCATCTTTAAGAACAAGCAACTGGTTGTCTTGAAGAGTCGTTGGCCTTGCTCTGTCAGCTCCAGTGCTCATTAACAGGGCTCGATACTGACATTACCATAGAGACCAACACCCACCTGTCAGACTGTGTCACCGCCTGATGCTGCTGACGGCGGGAGCGTGGGCCACAGCGGCAGGGGACCAAGCACTGGTCGAGTGGGCCCTCCAGGAGGACATGAGGTCACATCGACCATCGGCCTTGAACTTCTTGCAGAATAACCCGCTCAAGATGGGACATAGGGGAGCGTTCGCAATGTGCTTCTCGATCCGTAAATTTCTGGACCCCCTGCCCATTGTTTCCAAACTAGGTCAAGGGACTGTGCTTTCAAAATCAATTTGGTCATTAGATTGATTGAAAAAGGAGGGGCTGGTGAGGCAAGAAACAAAGGCCATGGCTGATCACACTCAAGAAGCCTGAAAATCCTGGGTTGCCATAGTTAATCTGCTCCACCTTTCCTCAACCCTGGGACATAATTAGTGATGGTGGGCATATGGAGCTGATTATTATGTAACTGTATAAGAGCTCCCTGGGAAACAATATGGGCTGGCCATAGAATTGTCAGGGAGAAAATAGGGCTCATTTGGTTAATGCTCTCAAACGTGAATTCAAGAAACAACATGTAGGCCATTGTACATGTGCATACATTTGTTTAGGTAGATGTAAACGTCTGCTGGCCTGCTGCAGATGGTCTACAGAGACGCACAAGTATGGTGGTAATGTTTACACCATTTTAGCAAAGAAAGTACTTGCAATACATATATGTCTACAAGCTGGTTTAATATTAGTTATCATTTCCGTCCACTGACGCAGCTATTTTTGATGATCCCAACTGAATGAGTCATGAGTCCATATGGACCATATTCAACTAAGTTTGAGAAGCTTGCCAAAATGTAGCATCTGCCTGCTGTATTTGTACATAAATGACATGGCAGGAAAAGCTGGAGCATGTTAAGCTTCCTAGTAGCATCCTGTCTGAGAGCTTAGCTTGTTTGTGGACCACTGGCTTGACAGTCCTATATGAAGCTGGGCAAGGTCCAATCATTCAGGTCCATGAGCAACTCACATATGGTGCTGAGTTAGCTATACTGTAGAGTATATCCAGGAAATTGTTGTCTTTGTGTAATTATATTATTATAATATTAGTCTTATTCCAGGTTTAGATGATGATGCATATCTGTTGAGGGGAAAAATGGAGTTTGGGTTTGAAATAAGTAATAATGTTTCAGTTTTATTGATGCAAAGTAGAACTAGAAACAATCATCAATCAAAACCTTTATTGCTGTTTTAATAAAAAACGTAATTCTAATATAATATAATGATAACTATAATATAATAAATATAATAAGATAACTATAATGTAATATAATATAATATAATATAACATAATATAATATAATATAATATAACATAATATAATATAATATAACATAATATAATATAATATAACATAATATAAAATAATATAATATAATATAATATAATATAATATAATAACTATAATATAATATAATATAATATAATATAATATAATATAATATAATATAATATAATAACTATAATATAATATAATATAATATAATATAATATAACATAACATAACATAATATAATATAATATAATATAATATAATATAATTACTACTTGTTAGGTGTGTTGCAATGTTGTAAGGTCCCAAAAAATGGTTTAATTATTATTCATTATTAAGCATCTTTATTTCAAAGAAAATCATGTCATCAGAGCGTTGAACTTGAAACGTGTCCTTTTCATCCTCTAACCCTATCTTCTAACCCATATTTGTTTTTCTTTTGTCTTACATGAAAGATAATCTATGGTATTAAGAGCTGATCATTTAAGGCCCCAGGTTACCCCATGATCCCTGATTACTTGACCAAAAACTGTCGCGTCCTGTGCAGATCTTTTGAGACTTAATTGATAGATGTGTGATAATCAATACGTCTGGCATCTGTGGATTGGGGTTAGTTTTAGAGGACATTGTGGAATGATATGGATTAAGCTGAGCCAGAATACAGCATCCTGAGCTTCAGCCAGCAATGAGTACAGTGATACTTCTAATTAAAAAATCAATGTCACTCACAGTCATAGGGCCTGTGGTGAGATACTTAAATGTCCCCTGCTGAGGACTTTAATGCGCTTTAATTGATTCCCGCCAATATGATAATTAATTAAGCTGTGGCCCAAGTCTGTGTAGGAACAAAGCCACCATGGCTCCAGTTCAGCACTCTGCTGGCTTGTTAGAGCTACAACATGCAGAATCTCTGATGAGTTTATTTAAAATCTATCAGTGTTTGGAAACAGAGGAAAAAAATCAATCAGCAAGCAATAATTCCAACACCAATATAATATATGTAAACCATTTAAAACAAGTAAAAAATAGCCAATTCTACATTAATATAGGCTGTGAAGACCTGCAAAACTATTGATTGTTTTAAATGTGAAATTGATATCTTACAAAATGTTAACTGTACCAGAAAAGGAAAAAACTTACTTTCCTTTTAATATAAGTCAATGGAACCATACATAACTTTCACCATTTCTTTTGATGCAAATTGACATACAATGTTAAAACGGCAAAAATTTAGACATCTGTTTCACAAAAATCATGAGCAAAGGACATGATCAGGGGAGTGCCTAGTGCCAGAGACCCAGAGCAAAGCCCTCAGAAAGAATATTGCTCTATAAAAATCTGTAAAATTTAACTAAATGTCTGTGAAATCAAACCCAGGTTAAAAACGTATTTGAAAGATAATATGCAAGTACTTATAGGTGTAATTAAAATCCATGTCCAAAGGGGCACATGCACACCTTTTTCCCCAACACACATCCCTTTTTCAATATTCAGGACAAAACTGAATTACTCAGTATGTGTTGTTTTCACAAGTATCTACACACTATGTCACACATTTCATTTCGGGTTAGATAGTCTTTAAACTGACATGCAATGTGCCATGGGGCCAGGGGCTATAACCATGTAGCAGGACTTTGTGATGTTCTAGAGCTGCTGTAGTGAAGGGTTACTGAGAATGGACTTTATTGAGTGCTTCCCAACAGCAGAACAGAGTGGAGTTTCCATGTTCTCCCCGTGTCTGTGTGGGTTTCCTCCAGGGTCTCCAGTTTCCTCCCACAGTACAAAAACATGGAGGTCAGGTGGATTGGGTACTCTAAAAATTGTCTGTGTGTCTGTGTGTGTCTGTGTGTATGTACATGCACCCAGCGATGGATTGGCACCCTGTCCTGGGCTTTGTTGAATAGTGTAATGCCCTGCCCTGCTCCCAGTGAGGGGGTAGGGGACTAACCGCGACCCTGATAAGGATTAAGCGGGTGTGATAATGGATGGATGGATAGTTTTAATATTATAACTGGTGGTTGTAGGTTCTACATCAGTAAAAGATTGTTTTGTTGTCGATGTGTTGTTTTTATTCCTAGTAAAATCAAATTCAGTCAAAATAACATTAATTTCCATGTTAGCACATTCTAGAAATGCCAAATTTTAAACAAAATTAAAGCACATTATATACTTTATAAATTCTAGTTATGTATTTTTTCATTAGTATTACTATTAATACCATTTATTTCCATGCTGTGTTTTTCGTTTCTCAGTTCAGAAAGCCTAGTATCTACACTCATCATTATTTTGCAAGACAACAGCAACTGAGCTAATTCTGAAGACCATAACATGACTCAGTCCTCTGGTGTTGTGTTGGAGAAAATAATATTTATACCCATGAAAATGTGCAAGGTCTCACATATCCAGCCCTTTGAATACAATGAGGTGGCTCAGAAACTATTTATAACAATACATATTTTTGTAATATTCTCAGACATAATACATAATTCTTTGTTCTCTGTTGTCACCAGTGACACACTTATCAAGTTTTTTCACTGCTGTAAATCATAACTAATCCCAGCATAATCATTGTGTTTAAAGAATTGCTTCCTGTGGCTATTGTTGAACTGAATGAAAATAAAATTAGGATTTGAGTATACAGGCAAATAAAGCTCTGACTGCCATATCTGTAATAAAAATAGGCAGACAATAAGAATAGTCACCTTAAAACAAGCTTGAGTGAGAATTAGTTTTGCAGTTACTTGCTATTGTTAATATATTTTTTGGTTGTTCTCCCAATAGGCGTATTTCAGTGCTGAGTTTTTGGCCAATGCTGATTGCTGAAGGCTTCATTAATATCTTTTGTGGTCTTCTTTCAGTCAACATGGGACTGTGTGTGAATCTGGGCTTTCATTTGAATAATTGTGGTTTCTTCTTCTGAATGAATGTTTCTTCTGAAATCAAAACATTGAGAGAAAGTTTGTTTTCCTTTACTGCAATAAGAGCCTCTATTCTTCTGAGAATGCCATACTCTAGATCAGAGGTGCACAATATATCGATCGCGATCTACCGGTCGATCGCAAAGGTATTGTGGGTAGATCGCATGGCGTTTTAAAAAATAGACGTCAGCCTATCATCCGTCCTCGCTATAAAACTTGTCACTTGATTGACATACAGGGAGACTGGTCGAGCACTAGGACCCAGCGGGATTCCGAGCCGCTCAATCTGAA
>BRDA01033943.1:0-21504 GCA_036984385.1 Crenuchus spilurus | reverse complement strand
GAGGGTTAGTAGGGTGTTTCTAGGCATTTGGGAGGGTTTTCTAGGTGACTGCTGGTGTTCTGCTATGGTAACCTTGGTGGTTGCTAGGGTGTTGCCAAGTGGTTGCAATAGTATCCAATATGTTGGTTGGTTGCTAGGCAATCATTAATGACAAAATAAATAAAGTCAAATTTAAATTAATCACATTTGTAAAATGAGTGGCTCAAAGGTGGCTTTTTTTTCTGAAACTAAACACCAGTGGACCGCCCAGAAAACGATGAGCAAAACACCAGTGAACCGCTGGCGGCAGCCGCTAGTGGGCCACTGTCTTTGCCATTACTGGACCAACCGTGGTCCGCTCACTTCTTGCTATCTGGGAGGCTAGGCAGTGCAGGACCACCGGTGCCTTTTAAAAATTGGACCACAAAAAACAAGCACCTGTCTGTCATGCGCCAGCTAGGAACACAGCTCCAGCCTCAGAAGACAACTCTACTTATCAGTACAACATGCTAGCTAGGCTAACACTGAGAATTAATTTTGCATGAGAATTGCTAAAGGAAACCTACCCTAATGGAAAACATTAGGAAACCTAATGTTACCCTACAAAAAACAACATACACTGCCTGTCTCTGCCCCATTCAAACAGAGCAATTCACACTACAAACCCAGCTAACAGACCAGTTCACATTACAGACCCAGCTAACGGACCACTTCACATTATAAACCCAGCTAACAGACCAATTCACATTACAAACCTAGCTAACAGACCAATTCACATTACAAACCCAGCTTGAGCCTCAGAAATCCTGTTTAACTCAGCTGCGCAACTACAACATGCTAGCTAGGCTAACACTGACAAGCTAATTTGGCCTGATTAGCTGCTGGATTGACAGCTACATAACTAAACTTTAGCAAACTTGGATACATAAGCTAAATTTAGCAAACTTAGATACATAAGCTAAATTTAGCAAACTTAGATACATAAGCTAATTTTAGCAAACTTTGAATTGTTGATAACACATTAACAGAAGGTTATTTAATTCAGTATAGGTATCACAACAATTGGACAGTTCAGTTAAAAAGCGCTATAAATGTGACTGTTCAAAAGTAAATTACTCTTAGGTGCATGGTAAGCACCTAAAGGTATTAATTTATACACATGTAAAATATGCAGATGGAGTTTCTAATGATATGCTGGCAAGCATCTCATTTTAAAATTCCAGTGACAGTAATTACCTCTAAAAGGCACGAGAGGTTAAGATCTTAATTGCTCTTTAAAGTGCAGTAGGGAAGGTGTTGCCGAAGGCTTGATTTGATCAGACTCAAGCAACACAGAGCCATAAAGCAGAGTATTGAGTTGAGACAGGTAGAAGGCTCTTGAGTGTGGGAATAATGGGGGCAGATATCATTTCGGTCAGGACAGCTCTGGAGGACAATCCCTCATGCCCATCCCTCAGACCAGCAAAATACAGCCTGCATATACACACTGATGGACAATCAGGCTACCGCACTACAGTGAAGAGCAGCTGCAGTGCCAGGAATGATTCAACTGTTCATTTCAGACAGTGAACCAGCAGGAAATAAATGTATTCACCTCCAACATGGACAGCAGATGAGATTAACTTCCTCCAAAGACATGATTGCTGTGTCCCAATCGCACAGAGCCCCAGAAGCCATTGATGCATGAGGAGAACTTGAAGAGGAATACAATGTAATTGATGCACCACAGTGGACGAATTAACCTCTATAACAAGGAAAGTGTCAGGGATCACCATTGAGCTGTGCATGATCTGTGCATGACTGTATATAATCAAGATGCCAATAAGCAAGCTAACTTGCTAGCAATCATGCCATGATGGCTGGAGCTAATTAGTCACTGAACAGCACTCTTTTAAAATACAAATGTATGTAAGCAGCTATATGTGTTTGAGAAGACGTAGCTTAAAGTTCTCAAAAAATGAGCAAAGAAAGTGAAAGTAAAACTGAAAATCAAAGTAACAGCGACATGCCAGGAAGGCTTAATGTCTCAACCATTATCAATGTGGAAGACAGGGTGGGCAGTCGTCCATCAATGATGGACAATGGCACTGACCTATTGGCAAAAGGCTAATGTAAACTATTAATAAAAAAATAATACTGTGTAATTTGTGAACATTATCACAAAACATAATACTGTGATACTCAAGTGTTTAGCACGCAGCTGGAAAATAACAGTGATGGACAGTGATGCAGAAGGCTTCGCTGATGATGTGAGTGCCCCGGGTGTGCTTTACTATTTCACCATAGCTGTCAATCAGGTGCCTGTCAGGGCATGGGGGAAATAAATTTAGTATTCAGTATTGTCTTTAATCAGTCAGTGTTGCGGTTAATTGGTTTAATAACAGAGGCACCAGCATACAAAATTAATTTGTAATAACTTCGTCAACATGACAGGTAAGAAACTGGGCTCTGAAAAGAAGGGACAGGCTGACGACAAAGTGACAGTGGATGTCGTTTTGAAGTACAGCGATATGCCAGCTCGCTTCATCGGAGTTAATTAATGGTTTGCGGCCTCGTGCAATAAGAAGCACAAAAGATATGCGTCGTAGTGGAATCGAAGAGGCATGACGGACAACACGGAATGCATGCCGGGAGACAAGCACATGAAACTTGCATCAAGGCTTCGGCGTTTGTGCAAAAAGCATGACTTATGTGCGTTAGGAGGGGCGTTGGAAAACTGAAGCATCTAATTACACTCATGCACTCTTACATCTCTGACTTTTTTTCAAGCAATTAACTCCCACTTCATCCATTCCAACATACAACTGTGCCATAAAGATTCTGAATTTAAGACTCAAAGCAGCTTACAAGAGTTAAACAAAACCGATCATATCACTTATCACAAAGCACCTGATGATTTTATAAAACTGTTTTCAGTCTCCAGTTCCCATATGCCGCAATCCAGAGTATGCATGTGTAAAATATTACCAAGAACTCAGCTTGCAATACAGTGCAATGCTTGGACTATGCTGTAGGACATTAATGATACTTTATTCATACTGTGGATCAGCATATGATGCAATGGTGCCTGAAAATAGGCAGGTTCTCTTAAGCCACCTTAAGGCATTTTAGAAGAACACAACCTGTTGATACTAGAATGTATGTAATATATGAGTTTCTGAGTCTTAATCGTTGTTTAGCCAGAGGAAAGAAAAATCCACTGGCGAGCTCCTTAATATCTCAGCACTTTGTCCTACATAAGGTCAGATGGAAACACAAATGTTGCTCAAATGTAAAGACCTTGGGAGTCTCACGTGTCTTCAGGAGTTGGTCATAAAGTTGGTCAGCATCAGGAAGCATGAAGTGCTCTAAAGCTTCCTGGTAGACGGCTGTGTTGGTCCAGCAGCTGACCAACTTTATGGAGATGCAGATTTCATTTTCCAACAGGACTTGGCACCTGCACACAGTGCCAAAGCTACCAGTACCTGGTTTAAGGACCATGGTATCCCTGTTCTTAACTGGCCAGCAAACTCACCTGACCTTAACCCCACAGAAAATCTATGGGCTATTGTGAAGAGGAAGCTGTGATACGCCAGACCCAACAATTCAGAAGAGCTAAAGGCCACTATCAGAGCAGCCTGGGCTCTCATATCACCTGAGCAGTGCCACAGACTGATCCATGCCACGCCGCACTGCTGCAGTAATCCAGGCCAAAGAAACCCCAACTAAATATTGAGTGCTGTACATGCTCATACTTTTCATCTTCATATTTTTCAGTTGGCCAACATTTCTAAAAATCCTTTTTTATTGGTCTTAAGTAATATTCTAATTTTCTGAGATACTGAATTTGGGGTTTTCATCAGTTGTAGTTATAATTAACAAAACTAAAAGAAATAAACATTTGAAATATATCAGTCTGTGTGTAATGAATGAAAATAATAAACAAGTTTCACTTTTTGAATGGAATTACTGAAATAAATCAACTTTTTCATGATATTCTAATTTTATGACCAGCACCTGTATGAAAGTGACTCAAATCTGATGTGAAAAGATGGGATTTGACACGTCCACACAGCCCTGAAAATATAAGATCTGAGCAACATTAAGACAAAAGATCAGATTTGAATCACTTCAGCCTGGTAATGTAAATGTAGCCTCAGAGAAGCTTGATGAGTGGTGGGTGGTTTCCAAACTTGTGCTGAGATGCTTTGTTCACAAAAGACAATGATACTTATCATCTGAATGTTCTCTTGGGTCTGAGCAAATGATCATTTCTGTTATTAGTTAATACTATTCAATAATCTTACATCTAAGCATTATAGTTTAGTCTGCCAAACATCACCAACGTTCAAAGAACATTTCAATTTCTTTCCTGGTGAAAAGAAACAATAGAAGCCATATCAAACACTTCCTGTAATGTATAGTCATCTGAAACAAATAGAATTGTATTATATGAACATTATAGAATAAATATATATCATAATCATTAACGCTGATGACTAATCATTGACATCTCTCCAGACATCTCAACCTATTCCATCTTCATACCCATTCTCTCCTAGCAATACGTTAATTATGGGCTGAAATTGATCATATACATACTGTATTTGCTGATACCTAAACATTAATACAGTGTAGAAATTGCGACCTTGTATAAAATGGTTCTTTAAAAAGAATATGGTTAAATATCTCACACTTGCATGATTAAAGGGTTCTTTGCTTGGTGAAAGGGTTCTTCAGACTGATGATGATGTAGATGGTTGTATAAAGTTTTTTGAAAATGACTATATAGCACCACAAAGGGTCCTGCTATAGACACAATTTGAAGCTTAAAAACAATCATTTTTGGTACTGTATACACCACTTTTAAAAAGCTCATACATCTATCTGCAACAAATTCTTCATCAATCTGAACAAGCCATTCACCATGAAAAGAACACAGTGTGTTCATGGTTCTACTGTTTATATAACCACACTTTTTACTAAAGTACCCTTGAAGAACTGTTTCTAAATATGCATTATGAAGAACCTTTCTTTCTATGGGGTTAAAAGTGCAGTAAAATGAATATAATCAAGGTAATTTAATACAGTATCATCTGAACATTCTGCTCTTTAAAGCAGCACCATATCCAGTTAAACATGGAATAATACTTTCTGTAAATCCTGTCAAATATTGGTGGAAATACTCAAATAAAAGCATCCCCATCACTGCATTGAGATCCACACAGAATATAGTAATAGCTCCTGTTGTCTACCAACACCACTTCCAGCAGACACGCAAGCTTTTCCTTGGACGTCTCCCATCCTAGTACTAACCTTACTCAGACCTGCTTAGCTTCAGTAGATTTGAAGCAATAATCGACTGATAGCAACATTATTTCACCCATAACAAATGAGTTAATGCTGCTAAGGTAAAATGAATTTGACTTTGTATCATATCCTAATAAAAACTCTGTCTCCATATCTGATATGGCTTTCATTATTTTAATACTGCTTATTTTGGACTTTTGGAATGATCACTGTAAAAACAGCCTCAACATTGTTTACATCTCTTTGTTGCTGATTAAAAATTTATTCTAGCCCAAGAATAGACGTTCACTGGCGATCGTTAATGTTCACCACCACAGCAACCCCCAGATTGATGGTTGATTGTGTAGTGGGAATGGTCTCAGAAAAAATGTCTCAGGTTGATTTTTAGGTTCAGTCCACCACCAAATCATCCCAACTTCAGTAATTAAGCTTTTCCAATAATTGCTAAACAATATACACTGTAGATATCATCTATGCTTAATCTCTAGTCATAGCATTTCCATCACTACTGAAAATGTCCTTCACAGAAGAAATTCTTAGTAGAAAGAATATCCTGGCATCTGCTGTATGGAAAGTTTTTACACCAACATCAACACTCTGCTGAACTGGTGCAAAGCACTGGCCTGAGCTTTGCTGGCTGGACTGAGGAGAAGAGGATCCTGGAGTAGCAGCATATGGGATGAGTCCTCTGGCAAGCTGCCACAGTGCTTAACCCCATTTGGTGAAAGGAGGGATCTCTACACTGTAGCCTGGCACAAGAAATGATGGAAATATGAAGGAGCATTGCCCCTACATCAGGGTTGGTCAGAAAAGGGCAAAAATAGACTTATTTTAAGGTCCATATTATAACACTTTGTTTTTCTCTTGGCTAAGAACAGACGCAACGTGCTAGTATATGATCAGTAAAATTCCATCATATGTGAACTAATTAGGACAGTTTAATGATCTACTGTAAAAGAGTTGGCATTGACAATAGTCAGTCTCATAAACCCCAAGCAAAAAGGGTAATCTCACCCAGCCTGATGTCAGAGTTGGAAAAATCTATTATTAATGTATCGACCGATTTTCAATGTGATCATTGATTGGCTGATAATTTAACCAATCCTGAGAGACAGTGAGATCGTATGATCTCTATTTAGCGAGTTGCTGCATCATTGTCACAGTTCTTCATTCAATCACTAGATGGCAATGCAAAGCTCACTAATGGTGCAGAAATATATTACAGCCTGTTTTCACTCCAGGTGTTGATAAAATGTAGCCAGACTGATGTTTTTTTGTGTAAAACTAATGGGGGATGCAAATTAAAGACATTTAACCTCACTAACCAGAGTCCCTCTCTCAGCCCAATACAGTGAGCAGCAGAACACAACAGAGTTATCTAGCAAACAGCACTAAAGACACATGAGCTCCACAGTGCAATTCTGGATGGGAATTCATGGTCTCTCAGCTGGTGTTTGGAGTTCAACACCATTTTAAATGTGGTTCATTCCACAGAAAAGTAGATTTCATCTTGCAAGACAAGGCATTAAACATTAGTAATCCCTGCATTACCAAGTTGGCCCTGAAACATCCAGTTCTGCACTAGATCGGTATCAGCAATTTGACGATTGTCCTCAAAGATGTTCTGCAATCAGTGTCGGCCTCAAAAACATTGATCGGTCCATCTCGAAACAATATCACTGATCAGACACAACTAATGCCACTCACAGATGAAGCGAACAACACTGATTATTTCATGTCAATGACTCATCTGAAGTTCTGCGTAAGAGAACATTGGATTCACAAACATATGTTGGATTTTGGAGAAAATTAAACCCTGAAGACCTGAGCCACTTCAACAAGGGCCAAATAATTATTGCCAGATTACTAAACTGGAGCCTCTCTTTAGCTCTGAAGTGTTCCCATTCAGCAGGTCTGCATGTTTGCAAATTTTTCTCCAGCATTCAATACATTGTCAACAAGAAGAGTGTTCTCTAACCCAGACCTCCACATGAGCCACTGATATGAAATAATCAAATGTTACTTCATCTGTGAGTGGAATTAATGTTGTGACAGAGCACTGTAAATACGTAAGGGATAATGTATCGTCCACTGTTCAGAACAGGAAAATTAATTCTGAGAGGGTGAACAGGAAACTGATGCACAGCAGAGGAGTCTTGTTTTCTTCTGAAGGGATTTATTTTTCGATGCTGACCAGTGGACTATGCATTATCTAGCTTATTGTACCACCACTTATCAAAACAATATAAGTACCTATACACATTATTTCTTTTTAATGGCATTATTGTAATTTTATGGCTTTTGCTGAGAAAAAAATCACAATGTGTTAATCTTCCTGCAGACTTTTGAACTTGTAAATTAATATGCTATGTGTCACCGGGTAGTTCTCCCAACATGGGAAACTCCACATCCCAGAATCCATTTGACAACCATGTGACCATGTGGCTCTGTTGAACACCATTTTTGTACTGCTGCCTTTGGTAAGACCTAGAAAAGCCTTATACATCTTTTATCCGTGAGTGGCTGATCCTTTAACAAATGTGACACTAAGCTTCTACTTATTGATGTTGCCATTAATGGTGGTGTTCATTTTCTTGACATGTTCAAGTTGACATCTTTACATCTCATCCTCTTTTCATGTGAGCTAGTTTTAATATTCATAAACATTCAAATTGAAGGTAGAAACATCTATTTTACTGATCCTTTCTTTCTGGTCAGCAAATCTTTATTGTAATAACTGTCGCTGTTAGAAACCAAAAAACACCAACGAAATTAAACATTTGGCCGAAGGCAGAACACCAAACACATGTCTGGCTCCTTCTTTATGATTGACACTTGTTTGACCCTCCTTGAACTTCTCAATCAATGTATACACAATTTTTCTTTTTCTTTTCATTCTCAATACTCCATATCAGAGCCTTAGAACACAAAAAACCCAAATCACTGAACGCTGCTCTTATTTCGTGCAAATCCTAAGCTATGCGGCCATTTTTTGTTGCACTGCAGTCATAAATGAACGGATGTAAAATTCACACCTGCACAGCAGTTATTATGGTGACAGTGACCTTGTACAGAAAGAGTTGATAAGGCAGAAGTTTGAATGTTTTAGTTTTAAACTAAAGTGTTGATCTTTTTTGATGACGGGTATAGTGACAAAGTCCTTCATGCTACTGAATTAAGACTTTGAGAAGTGAGAAACTAAATGTGAACATCAGCAGACGTCTTCAGATGTTTTCCTCTCCAGATCACAGGAGTCAGGACATGCCTGTAGCTCGTCTCTTCCCTTTATTAACTTCAATAATTAGAGTCGCAGAGCCCAAAGTGTAGAGGGAAAATGTCTGATAGACAGGTAATGAGCTCTACATCTTCACAGGATTGAGAGAACCCGGGGTAGAGCGTGTAGCGAGGCGTGAGGTCTTTGAACTCGATGATCTTTTTGCTTTTTCCTGAGATGAGCAGCTCCCTGCAGTCAAGATGACTGATACCTGACATTTCTCTCATTTGAGTTTTTCTTCTCCAGTAATCAGAAATTTTATTTCACCCTGCCTTTTTTTGGCTAGATATAATCTGACGCCTGCATTTTCCATGAATAATTCATCTGCTCTCAGCAGTAATAAAGAGTTACTCAGGCATACTCCCTTCATGAATAATTTAAACTGACAAAACTGCACTTATCTGAAAGGGGAGCGGTAGACTGATTGTCAGATTTTCAGAACTGAGGCCTTTGCTAATTATTTCAGCCAAGCTGGGCGTTCAGGATGCGCTACGTGCTGTGTAGGAAAATTCAAACAACGTGCAGTAATAAATGGAGGATGGCGGTCGCTGAGGTATTATTGACAAGCTGAGGCAGACCCTGTTCTTCTCTATTACCCTTCATTTCCTGCTCTGATGCCTGTGTTTTCTTCACACAAACATACTCCCACCAAACAAGAGCAGACCACCTCTTTCACTGTCACTGAGCATGTTTACCTTCACACTTTGGGTCTGATTTTAGACTAGATCTGTTTGGACATCAAGGGTATTAAAAAGAGCACCTGTCTCTGCTGTCCAGGTAAGTCTTTGGAGAAACCAAAAATGTTTTATATTTGTATGCTATGTCTCGTTTTATTTGGGTCTGCCACTATTACTCACTAAGACCTACTTATAATACTAATAATACAAATAATAATAACAAATAAAGTTAAGATTTAGAACTGACATTAGTTTTAGGACCAGGGTTTAGAGCTGGGTTTGGCTAGAATTTAAGGTAAAGGTTAGGCTTAAAACCAATATTAGAGTTAAAAGCAGGACTTAGGGTTAGGTTTAGATTTTAGGTGGAGGTTAAAACCCTCTGGAGTTGGCACTCCCACTGGTGGTATAAAACTGACATTCTGCAAAAAACACTTATATAACTGCAAGATTTTATCCTAAAAACTAAACTAAACATACCCCAGAAACTTTAAAGGCTCTGCTTTTCAAATATATATATATATATATAGGTTGAATTGAGATTCTTGTGAGAGAAGCATAAATAACTTGTTTTTCACCGAGAGTCAGACAGCAGAATTTCTTTTTCTCTGCCCATTCACACAATCTGCCATTCATATGATAACATGGTAATTTGGCACATGCCAGTGGAGGACTATCAGCTGAGCAATGCATAGAAATGCCCATTTGGTCTCTATAAACAAAAAGAGAGCTCACCTGAGCATTCACACCTATTTCATGAATATTCTATGTAGGTTTAGAGGCTGAGTGAAAACAGAGTGTCACCTCACATTAGTTAAACTTTAAAAATAAAACCAAATACAAGTCTAAAAACTGTAATGAGCAGTGTGTAGCCAACACCTCTGTTTATTCAGTTCTGAGCTCAAAAGTCTTGGCTATAAATGTTTAGAGTGTGTTTTCAGAATATATGAGCACATCTGAAAATAGGTTTTTGGAAAGTCTAAATTTAAAGCATATTTAATAAAAATATAGATTTATGACACTCTTACTGTTTTGACACTGTTGTTGCTGAGTTTGTGCTGAACAAAAGCCTGTGTTACACTTTGGGACAAAGTCATTTTAGATGAGTGTAATTTGTAAAAAAAAAAAAAAAAAAAAAAAAAAAAAAGTTGGGGCATGTCAGACTACATCAGAGTGTCTGAAATACCCTCAGACTCCAAAAGGTTAAGGTTAGAGGTTAGTCTTGGAGTCCATATTAAAATTAGTACCAGGGTTTTGGATTAGGTTTAGTGTGGAGGGTTAGGTTAGAGTTCAGGTTTAGAACTAGCTTTCAAGTTAAGACTAGGGTTTAGAGTTAGATTTTTATTTAAGGTAGGGGTTAGGCTTAAAACCAATATTAGAGCTAAAACAACAGTAAAGGTTAGGTTTAAGTTTTGGGTTGAGTTGTCTGTTGGCTACTCTGTGACTTCCTGTAATGACCACTTTTTTAAACAAATTTTTACATACATTATTTACATTAAAATACTATAAATTATTGATATGATGGTGGTATCCGCTACAGTTAATTACTGGTTATTGTATAAAAATTCCATACATCTCTATATAAAAGTGAAGAAAATCCAGTTTCTCCTAATATAAGCCTTTGAATAATTGCAGCAAGTATGTTTTAAATTAATCTACAAAAACAGATTAAACCAGCTGTTGCTCTAAATTATGACTGTTATTTGATTGAAGTCTGGTGGGAGAAATAAATGCATTTGCAAAATGTAAATATTTACTTGCATTTATTAACACCCTCCTCCCCTTCCCCCCGAGTCTAATCATTTCCGCTACCTTAACTGCTCTCAGAGGCTGGCTGTATTGCTCTAATTTCAGTATGCTTTCAAAGCTTCAGTCTTCACCACCAGTCATAATTAAGGTCAGGAAATAAACAGAGCATCACAGAGACAAGGGGCCTGGAGAAAGAGAGAGAGAGAGAGTCAAGGACAGCAGCAGCAGTGAAATCATCAGATCACCATCATCAGAAAACCACAGCTCTGTATATACAACAGTATTCACTGTAGCCTCTGTGATCTGATGGATTAAGTTAAATACATTCTAAACTACTTTTTATTGTTTTATGGTAAATGGATTGTGAGTTTGAATCCTGGTCATGCTGATTGTCATCAACAGTCAGGACCCAAGACAGCAAAATTAGATGGGCAGGTATATGGTACTCTCTCCCCATACCTTGCAATGTCCGCTGGCTCAGATGCCTGCCAGCCGATCCATCAGAGCTGGGGATCCTGCGCTTCCCTCTGAGTGCTTGAGTGCCCAACGACTATGTATTGGTAGCAGTTGGAAAAGAGGTGGTGGTTGACTTCACAAGCATCAGAGGAGGCCTGTGCTATGCTATTCTTCAGCCTTCTAGAGTTAGGTTCATTGCAGTTGATTGGGAGAGGTTGGGGTGGATCAACTGGTTACAACATTGGTGGGGAGGTGGATTAGGTCAGAATTCAATTTAGAGAAAAATATCCAAATTAGGATTTTTCTGACCAATATTGTAATTCCAATCTAAGCCTGATTGGTCTACAGTATACAGGTTCTTTTGGAATCCTGGTGGTGAGTATACACAAGGCTCAAACAAAACAGGTAAGTGTACACACAATGGTCAATGCTGGTAATGGTGTCAGGGGTACCTTACATCCAGTGTACGTTAATGATAATTATAACAAAAATATTCATTGACCACTATTTTTTCACAACAAAAATGAGACGAGAACTAAATAAAAACTAATATTTTAATACGAAAACTATGACAAAAAGTATTATGAATAAAATCAATGAATAAAAGCGAAACAAAAATGTCACAGAAGAACAAAAAGAATGTATCTATCCAGTAATCCGCTTTTTTAGTAAACCTGCCGTATCACATCCTTACGTTCGACTTTCTCGAGGCACCTTAAACTCCCCTGTTACACTGGGAGTTATTTAACTTTTGCTGTCACAGAAATCAAAATGGAGTTCAAATTTTGTGGATTTAAAATAACTGGGAAAACATGACAAACCTCAAGAGGCGCTCAATTCACACCACTACGATCTTTACAAAAACGTAAGCTAACATAGCCAGTGTAGCAAGCTAGCTAGTTAGTGTAGTCAACAACAATGAAAATGTATATCGTCTGATATGTTTCATGTTTAATTTTTTAATTTTTCAATGTCTAAAGGGGATATGTGTAATCCGTTATCATTATCTTAGGTGTTTAGGTTAGAGATGGCAAACACATCTACAGTGAGGAAAATAAGTATTTGAACACCCTGCGAATTTGCAAGTTCTCCCAATTAGAAAACATGGAGGGGTCTGATATTTTCATCTTAGGTGCATGTCCACTGTGAGAGAGGAATGGGCGGCACGGTGGCTTAGTGGTTAGCACGTTCGCCTCTCAGCGCTGAGGTCTTGGGTTCGAGTCCGCATCTGAGCGGAGTTTCCATGTTCTCCTCGTGTCTGCGTGGGTTTTCTCCGGGGTCTCCGGTTTTCCTCCCACAGTCCAAAAACATGGAGATCAGGTGAATTGGATACTCTAAAAATTACCCTGGTGTGTGTGTATGTTTGCCCAGATATGGTTGGCACTCTGTCCTGGGTGATCCCCTTAGTGCTCGATGCAGTCCTCCAGGTGGACGGTCGCTTCTGGTTGAGAGTACGCTGTGCGCAATTGGCTGCCGCTTCTCGCCGGTGTGTGTAAATGGAGTGTGTTGATTGTAAAGCGTCCTTGGGTTTGAGAAAGGCGCTATATAAGTGTAACAATCATTCATTCATTCAAAAAATCCGGAAATCACAATGTATGATTTTTTAAATAATTTATTTGTGTGTTGAACACCTGTGAAAATCAATGTTAATATTTGGTACAGTAGCTTTTACAGAGGTCAAACGTTTCCTGTAGTTTTTCACCAAGTTTGCACACACTGCAGCAGGGATTGTGGCCCATTCCTCCACACAAATCTTCTCCAGATCAGTCAGGTTTCTGGGCTGTCACTGAGAAACACAGAGTTTGAGCTCCCTCCAAAGATTTTCTATAGGGATTAGGTCTGGAGACTGGCTAGGCCACTATATGCTTCTTACGGAGCCACTCCTTGGTTATCCTGGCTGTGTGCTTTGGGTCATTGTCATGTTGGAAGACCCAGCCACAACCCATCTTCAATGCTCTAACTGAGGGAAGGAGGTTGTTCCCCAGAATCTCTCAACACATGGCCCCGGTCATTCTCTCCTTAATACAGTGCAGTCGTCCTGTCCCATGTACAGAAAAACACCCCCAAAACATGATGCTTCCACCCCCATGCTTCACAGTAGGGATGGTGTTTTTGGGATGGTACTCATCATTCTTCGTCCTCCAAACACGGCGAGTGGAATTAAGACCAAAAGTTCTATTTTGGTCTCATCTGACCACAGCACTTTCTCCCATGACTCCTCTGGATCATCCAAATGTCATGGGCAAACTTAAGACAGGCCTGGGCATGTGCTGATTTAAGCAGGGGAACCTTCCTTGCCATGCATGACTTTAAACCATGACATCTTAGTGTATTAGCCACAGTAACCTTGGAAACAGTGGTGCTAGCTCTCTTCAGGTCATTGACCAGATCCTCCTCCCATGTAGTTCTGGGCTGATTCCTCACCTTTCTTAGGATCATTTATACACCACGAGGTGAGATCTTGCATGCAGCCACAGTCCGAGGGAGATTGACAGTCATGTTTAGCTAGCTTCTTCCATTTTCTAATAATTGCTCCAACAGTTGATCTTTTTTCACCAAGCTGCTTGACAATTACCCCGTAGCCCTTTCCAGCCTTGTGGAGGTTTACAATCTTGTCTCTGGTGTTTTTGGACAACTCTTTGGTCTTAGCCATGTTAGTAGTTGGAGTCTTACTGATTGTGTGGGGTGGGCAGGTGTCTTTATGCAGCTAACGACCTCAAACAGGAGCTTCTAATTTAGAATAATAAGTGGAGGTGGACTTTTTAGAGGTGGACTAACAGGTCTTTGAGGGCCAGAATGTTTGCTGACTGGCAGGTGTTCAAATACTTATTTGCAGCAGTAACACACAAATAAATTATTAAAAAATCATACATTGTGATTTCCGGATTTTTTCTTTTACATTATGTCTCTCACAGTGGACATGCACCTAAGATGAAAATTTCAGACCCCTCCGTGATTTCTAACTGGGTGAACTTGCAAATTTGCAGTGTTCAAATACTTATTTTCCTCACTGTAACTGGAGCCGTTACACACACATACAACTTTCATTGCATTTTACATATAATCATATAATGAAACCAAGGGGTAATGCACATAAGCCGTGGTAGTCCACATTAAGTGCATGTTAACGTTAACGGCAGCAGGAACAAGTAAAAGAAATGAGAAAAGGCCAGCCATGTAAATGTCATATAAAAGTTACGCAAAACATTTTGCTTTCCTCCACAATATCTGATGTCAATGTGTTAATGAATATAACAAAAATGAAAGACTATTTTATTAAAAATAGCATTAAGCAGTCTAAAATAGCTCTAATTTAAAATAGTGTAACTAAAAAATACAACTAAAATTAGATTAAATATTTTAAACATTTAATTGACTTAAACGACTAAAATGTTTTCAATTTTCGTCAAGTAAAACTAGACTAAAAATAACAATAACTAAATGACTAAAATGTGACTAAAGCTAATATACATTTTAGTCAGAAGACTAAGACTAAAACAATCAAAATAACCTGTCAAAAATTAACACTGCTTATATCATTACAACTGCTTTATAATGTCTATGGTGCTCATTTTTAGTTATTTTTTTTACTTCTAGTTTTTTATTTTATTAACTTTTATGACGACTATTGCATAGTTGTACTCTTCTGGTCCACTGAGGTTCATCGATTGCTCTGTACCACTCACTGGAGTTATTGTTCTAGTATCAGTGGCATTCAATGTACCAGAATTTCTCAGTACACCTTCACTACGGCGGCTCTAGAACATCCCACAAAGTTATCAGTTTCTGAGATTCTACCACCTTTCACCTGGTACCGTATCATCATGCCCTTTTGAACATCAGTCATACCACATCTTTTGTCTATAATGGTTTTATACTCTGCTACAACTGACTGGTGTGCTCGCTTACTTAGAGGTGCAGTGTGGCATCTGTGACAGGCTGAGTTCATTCCAAGCCAGGCGTGGTCATAATATTTCTAGTGTTTTCCAAATCCAGAAGCAAAATTTGGATTCTAAACATGTCTTGTACACTAACTCTGATATGAAGGATGAAGAAATATAGAGTTGATATGTGGTAGAAATACCATGTTTTATGGCAACAATCACTGCTCTGTCCATCCACTGAATGCTCCATAACTGTAGTTTTCATTTCAATCATCTCCCCAGCTCTGTTCACCCATAAACCCCTGTGGTGTCCATGGAGTTGCATTATTTATCAAAAACACACCAGGAAAGCATAAACTTGGAGTGAGGCTAGCAGAGTGGGAATACAAATAGGAATCTGCCTGTAGGTCAACCAGAAGTCCACCGACAGTCCAGACTCAGATCTTTCTCGTCTGCAATATCCAAACCCATTGGCGATGGTAGTTCACACTAAAGAATCAACCACCATCTCTGTACATAAGCAGCCATTGCTTTATTGCTTCAATAGAACCTTAGAACCTGCAGCCTAATGATTTCTACATCTCCACACGGGCTGGGTAGCAATCCTGGCAAGGATGCTTGCGACGCAAAATGGTTTTAACTAGGTCTTTTTATTCAGCACTGACAACAAAGTAAACCATGTAGCACAGACACGTCTGCGTATGTCTGCAACAGTGGAAAAAAAGGCAGCGGATTCTTTAAAAGAAGAAACAAAAAAAACATCTTTTTTATCTTCCTCCAAGCAAAAGAAATCTGTCGCTATTTACCACAAGCAATGTGGCAGCTGCCACTGCAAGCTGTTCCAGTGAGCATGAAAGGCCATTTTCCATCAGACGCTTTCTGCCAGATAAACAGAGCTGTACTACTGTAAACGTCTCACACACAGTACCCACAACTCAGCAAACACACAAACACATCAACAACTTCAACCTGCGCTCGCTCGGCCTCAAATCCACTGCTTCTGAGACTTAACACAGGAGGCGTCACAAGCATTCTAGTTACATCTGACGTTTAAATGCCTTTAAACAATTCCAGTGCTGGGGGTAATGTGGTTACAGTACTCTGATTACTTCTCCTGAAATGATTTAATGTGACTAGAGTCTATATTCTCATAGCCACATTACAGTTACATAATTATCATGACACCACTGTTAGCTCAGACCCTGCAATCTGACTGACTGAGAGACTAATGTTTTAGCACTCTGACCAAAGTGCCATAGTCTGATGTTTTAGCAACTGTCTGATAGAGGAACTACTTTATCTCGCAGAATGTTGATGAACAAATAGTGTTTTTATCTTTTTCATCTTAAAATCTAACAAACAGTGATAACAGAACTGCGGCATAATCACAATAATACACTGGAGGGTCGTGCTATAACTGAGATATTAGCACTGATGTACTGATCTTCAGTACTCGGCCTGCGGCCTCATGCCCATGACCGTAGCACACCAGTGCCAACATCAAATGTTATAGCATGACCCTTGAGTGTATTATTGCTTAAATAAAGATTATCTAGCCTTTGTTATCTTAGTGTTGACCCATCCATGAATAGCACTAACTATACCCTTGTATAAAGCCAAATTTGGTGTGTTTGGTGTCTGTTCTTGAGTGTAATCTGTGAGCGCTGCCTGCAGGCAGATAACAGTGTCATTTGGATTTTGAATATGACTAAAAAAGCTGTATAAAAACAGCTATTGTTTTTCACATCTTTACAGGCTGTGATCAGGTGTAAACAGGGTTAAACACCTTATACCTGAGTTAGCCTGGGCTTCAAACAGTCAGCCTGAATCAGTCAGCTTTTCATCCTGAACACAGCAGTGGCCTCAAAGAGCTCCAGCATCCATCTAGTCCTCAGACTGACAGAGAGAGGAAGGAGGGCAGGAGGCGTTGTTGGAGCCCTGCAACCCTCTGCTCGCTTCAGAACATTCATATTTAATTTTCGCACTAGAAAGGCCTTCGTCTGCCGTAATACATCACCATTCAAAGAAGAAGAGCCTGCAGAGTCACACATTTTCCCTATTTAGCTACATAATTATTCATTAGAGATGTACTAATGTGGGAATCCTGAGTTGATATTTTTCATCTGCTGAAGTATAAATGTTACTTACATTTCATACAATGTACGAAATGTACCATTTGGGACTTAATCTATCTGTATTAATGCTGTATTTTGACAATATGTGCATAATATGTATGTTTGTGTGTGTGTGTGCCCATAACAGACAGATTGACACCCTGTCCTACAGTCAAAATATAGTATAAAGCCCTTCCCAGTGCCCACCAAAGGGGTAGGGGGACTCACCAGAACCCTGACCAGGATTAAGTGGTTAAGAAGTGGATGGATCCTGATATGACTCTCTATTAGTCACAATTTACAAATACACTGAGTTATATCAAAATATTATGACCACCTAAAGCATCCGTCTATTTCAGTGTTTGCTTGATGATGATCCCTGACACTTTCCTCATTGCTCCTGTGTTCATTATATAGGTTAACTGGTCCACTGTGATGAATCGATTGCTCTGTACCACTTTCCAGAGTCTTTGCTTTTATTTGGCATCAATGGCCTGTGGAGCATCACTGTTATGCTCTTGGGAGTCACTCAATGTACCAAAGGTTCTCATTACACTGGCTCTCAAACATCCCACAAAGTTAGCAATTTTCAGGATACTACCACCCTTCACAAGGCACCCTACTATCCTGCCCTTTGGGCATCAGTCTAATCACGTCATTTGCACATGATGATCTTTTTGTACTCTACTACAACTGACTGGTGTGCTAACTTATTTATATATGCAGTAAAAACTGTCACATGACATCTGTGACGTCCAGAGCCGAGATCATTCCAAACCAGGAGTGATCATAATAATCTAAAATGACAGTATACATCATGAACGTTCTCACTCATATCACTAATGTTAGCTGGCTAGCTTGTTATTAACATTTATACAGTACAGTGTCCCTGCCAGTGGATTGGGACCTTGGGATTCATAGAGAACACCACTTCCAGCACACAAGTTTTCCTTCCAAGGTCTCCCATCCAAGTTCTAACCAGAGCCCGACCCAGCTTAGCTTCAGTGCATTTGCATGTTATGTTGTACACATGAACTTCTGTTGGAATACAGTTATGTCATTAATTACTACTGATTGAACTTCAGTATTGACAGACACACTTCTTTGCATCTATAAACTTGTATAACAGGACAGCTCGAAGGCTAGACTAGCACAGTCTGCCTGGTCATTATGGTTACCGCGAATAGTTATCAGAGCATTGATACAGAACTGTGATTAAACGCTTCTTTACCGGATCTACTTCATGTGTTCTGCTATACAGTATGCCATCCAATCAGAAAAGAGTATTCCTCTGAGTTTTCTTCACCTTTTCGGCAATTCTACATAGCAGCATGTTTCAAGTCAGAACCTTTTAAGTACTTTATAGAACCATGTTGTTGAAAATTCTCTTGTAAGAAACTAAAATCTTACACGTTTTTTCATTTTTAAGTAGAAAAACATCTCAAATCTGGTGTAAGCTTTCAAACCACTTAGCATGATGGGATAAGTGTCTTCAAAACACTACTACAATACTTGGTATTTGATCCATAATTCATGGTTTTAAAGCCTTTTGGAGTCCATTTAGCAGATTCCTGCCTCCAGTTGTACTAATGGGAGCTGCAGCGCATTAGCATCTCTGTCAACAGTATCAGTGGGGGGACTTGGGCGGTTTCAGTGAAAGTGTATTACACAACACAGCTCATCTCAGTGCTTGCTGCTGATAGCAACACGCCTGCCACGCTCACAGAGAAAAGCATGTTCAGTGAAGACGTCTCTCTGGGAGACAAGCTCACTCGCTAATGAAGCTACAATTAATTTGACACCAAGAGTTAACGTACAGTGACCTCACACAGCAAGAGACACCTAGAACCAATAATGAGTCTCAGAGAGACCTCCCTCAGTGTGGATCATTTTATACGCACGGCCCTCAAAAGTTTGGGGCAGTTTTCAGGAGAATATTCTTTCTTTTTGATTGTTTGGTAATAAAATCCACAAATGCTGCTGCTCCTGATATTCAATCTTTTGTGGTAGAACAGGGTAGGACAGTTTTGATGTGTCCCACAAGTTGCTGACAGTAAATTTTAAGGGAGCAGTAAGCTTTAATGCAGCTGTTTACTCTCCAGCAGCAAATATATTTACTCTGCACATATTTCACACAAGACATCTTAGGATGTAGGACTGTTGGGTATATGCGCTTTGAACAAGTATTCATGCTTCAGCACTTACTTCACTAATACTGAACATGACAACCTTTTTCTGTTTCAAAGACATACTGTAGTTGAAAAAGGCTTACATATATCTCCTATTCTAGTGATTAACAGTGTTTATTAATGCTTTTTATGTTTATGAACTAATATCTCGTATTCTAGTGATTAATAGTGTTTATTGAGGTTGTTTATGAACTAATATCTCCTATTCTAGAGATTAATAGTGTTTATTGAGGTTGTTTATGGACTAATATCTCCTATTCTACTGATTAATAGTGTTTATTGAGGTTGTTTATGGACTAATATCTCCTATTCTAGTGATTAATAGTGTTTATGGAGGTTGTTTATGGACTAATATCTCCTATTCTAGTGATTAATAGTGTTTATTGAGGTTTTTCATGGACTAATATCTCGTATTCTAGTGATTAATAGTGTTATTGAGGTTGTTTATGGACTATCTCCTATTCTAGTGATTAATAGTGTTTATTGAAGTTGTTTATGGACTAATATCTCCTAGTAATTATTAGTGTTTACTGAGGATGTTTATGGACTAATATTGTAATGATTAATTGTGTTTATCAGAGTTGTTTATAGACTAATGTTGTCTACACTTGTGTATCCATGATATACTTATGTCCCATGATGCCTTAAACAAAATATGTGCTAAATTTCTAGTGGAGAGTAAACAGCTGTACCAAAGTCTATAAGCTCACTGTCAAAAACTAAACAGCTCTGTTCTACATCACCTTTCTACCATAGAAAATTGAGTATCTAGTGCAGCAGCATTTTTTGATTTCATCATACTCTCAAGTGTTACTTCTTTTTTTCTTAAATAAAAATATGTATTATAAGGGAAATTCTGGATGACCCTGAACTTCTGAGTGGTGGTGTATATTTGTAACCATAGTACTTACATAAATGTAATACATTACATTTAATAATGGAAATGATTAAACTCTGTATTACACTTTAGCCTGAAACTAAACTAAACTCAAACTCTTAAAAATGTAAATAGTTTGGGTTGTTCAGGTTTCAACATTAGGTATCACTTTTGTATGAAATGTAATTGAGATGACACTATTATTAAATAAATAAATAAACAGGAACCAGCCCATACAAGAACAAGTAACACCCATATCTAACAGCTCCACTTTCCTCTTTTTACCAAGGTGATGTCATTATGCTGCCCACACTGACACCAACACCAAAACCAACACTGAGGACTCACGTGGTGCTCAAGTTACAGAATGCCCAGATTCTACTTTACTCACTGCCTGTTACACAAGCAGCTCATCTCTTCACAGCACACTGCAGTACAGAGAGCTGCAGCAGGGACTTCATGTCTTCTACCCATCTGCTGAAGCACTGCATTAGATTAGATTCAAATTTTGCCAATATGATTCCACACAATGGAAACTTGCCTCGCATTTAACCCATCTGTGCAGTGAAACGCGCACACACACACACACACACGTGAAAACACTAGGTTGTAAGAACATGTGCCACATGTGTGGTGGGCAGCCCTATCCATGGCGCCCAGGGAGCAGATGGGGGTTAGGTGCCTTGCTCAAGGGTACTTCAGTCAGGGATCGTACTAGCGACATTCCGGGATTTTTTTCCATTAGCTGTTCATCATTTAAATCTAATACACTCAGTAGAGAGTATAAACTAGTTCTGTTGTGATCAGGAGTCTGTGAGTTAAGTTATTTCAACTATTAAAATGGCAGAAATAGGCTGGGAAGTATAAACAAGCAAAGCTGTGGAATAACCTGAAAAAAGCCAGTAAAACTTCAGTATAGTAATGTACAGGGGTTGGACAATGAAACTGACACAGCTGTCATGTTAGTGTGGGAGGTTTCATGGCTAAATTGGACCAGTCTGGTGGCCAATCTTCATTAA
>BRDA01033937.1:2789-25433 GCA_036984385.1 Crenuchus spilurus | reverse complement strand
AGGTGCTAGACTGCTACAAGCAACCAGAGACAGATGGCATTGGAGAGAAGTGACTTGTCTGTGCAGCCTACCATCGCGAAGCGATGACGGCGTGTGACATGACATATATATATATATAAGTGCACACACATACACATCCACACACACTCTTGGCACTTGGGAAATGAATGCAGTATATCTTTAAAGAACATAATTAGATCTGAAAGACCATGTTTTACCTTACAAGTTATCTTATATAGTTTTGTACACTAAAAGACTAAAGATGGACCTGTGCTGTACTTCTGTTCTGATGGAACTGTCTTCTTTAAAGTGATGAAGCTTCATTAAACACCTTTATAATAAGTCGCTCTGGAGTTTGTGATCCTGAAATAATCATCTAATCTCACCATCTCACTAATGCTCTCGTGGCTCAATACAATTGGTTCCTGACAGCAATGTTGCAACATCTAGTACAGTCTTCCAGAAGAATACTGATTGATACTAATACCAAAATATTACACATTATATTAAATTATTATATTATTACAATCAAAATGTCTAGAAAAAAACCCTTTTGGCAGTAATCTAAAATTATTTTGCCTTTATATCTTTAATTATTTATTATTATTATTATTATTTATTTAATTATTTATATTTATAACCCATTTGAAAGCATCTTTTAATTCTTGACACCGATAGTCAAGCTTTAACTACTTGTTACAGTTGTTGTTAGTCGTAGGATTTACAGAACAACTGTACGGCGCATAAACAATGCTAAGGTGTAGGCCAATCAAACACTATCTTTCCTGGAGGTCCACCTACAGAAGCCTGCTTCTCACCTTGCCATGTGAAAAACTCCTGCATACCCATATGCCACATTGACAAACACCTACACATATACACCTGCAGCAACAGTTTGCCTCACAGTGGAACCTAATTCACCAACTGCTGACCCTGAAAACAAATAGAGTGGTGAAAAGAGGAAAAAAGTGGCAAAGGAGTGAAAAGGCAGCAGTGAACATGAGTGTGCAGGAGCGGAGGCAGAAGGGAGCTGGGGGCGAACAGAGGCTGTCAAAAGAGCTTTTAGCTCATGTCACTTAGCAAACGCTCTTTAAAAGGCAGCAGAGAACCGTACTGCAATATTAATGTGAGGTAGAATTGGGGAAGGAGGATGCTGGGTAGAGCTCATCATTGTTTTTGCTGTAGTATTTTCTAGAGGAGAAAATTAGGCCCTGTTCCAAAGCTGAATATATTCTTTTTTATGTTTCCACAAAGAATATCTATTTTTGAACCTAGCACATGACGTTTCAGTGCGTTTACATATCAGAACAGAAAAATTTATTAAGGAAAGGCACATGAATCTAGTGGAAGTTGGCACCTCACCACCCAATAGCTGTGGGTGGGGTTTATTAAAACAGTTTTGATAAAGAATGGAATATCAGGGGGGCATTTCAATACCTAAGAAATAATCATATACTCAAAATACCCAAATGTGAGTATAACCAAATAGTCAAATACTGAAATAATGCCAAACTACCTTCTTGCATCTACACTTATTGTGTATCTCATCAGCTCCACTGACCACAGGTGCACAGGTTCCCTTTGTAGTTCTACAATTACAGACTGCAGTCCACCTGTTTCTCTGTATACACATGGTGGTGGTGTGTTAGTGTGTGATGTGCAAGTATGAGTAGATAAGACACAGTAGAGTTGATGGAGTTTTTAATCATGGCATTCATTCACTGTCTACTTGTTGGTCAGCTCATCTGATGGTACCCAGTTTGTTTTGGAGCAGTTGTTATTTTTACCCTTGTTATTACTAGTAGACCTATCATCTTACTGCCTCATTTTTAGGAACCTAAGTTAATGGTTGTCTCACAGTGAGCTATTTCTTGTCTTTTCTATTCAGTGTTGTCGATTTTCTGATCTGTTTTTGGAAGCTTTATGTGAATATTACAGCATGCCAGCCTGGTTGTCTCGCTATTTAGTCACTTATCATTTCTATTGTTGTATTAATACCTTTCAGAAATAAATAACTTGTGGGATGTTCTAGAGCTGCTGTAGTGAATGTGTACAGAGAATGGACTTCTCATATATTGATTGCCTCCCATCAGCGTAACAGTGGTGCCCCACGGCCATTGATGCCTGTGGAGTACAACAACTCTGTCGAGTGGTATAGAACAATATGGAATGGTAAACTGGAATGGGCACAAATGCCTCCAGATACGTTCTGTCATCTAATACAGACAATGCCATGAAGTCTCACTAGAGCCATCCGAGACAAGAGAGGTTATTTCCACTATTTGGTAAATGGTCATGATATTCTCATAAGTCTGTGTATTTCAAGCCTTGAGTTTGTCTTCTGCTGATCAGTATGGCTTATAGGCACATAAAAATCAGAAATCCAGTATCTCACAGTATTAGAATATTTGAGGTTTGAGTATATTACAAATGATTCAAACAGTATCAACATTAAAAGAAAAAAGACATGGTTCCGAGTGGCTCAGCAGGCTAAGACGCTTACACTATGACCAGAGGATCGCAAGTTTGAATCCCGGTCATGCTGTCTGCCATCAACAGCCAGGGTCCACAGAGAGCAAAATTAGCCATGCTTTCTCTGGGCGGGTAGATGGCGCTCTCACTCTCTCTATCACTCTCACATTGCAATGTTCATTTAGAGCTGGGATTCCTGCGCTTTCCTCCAAGCACATTGGCTCCCCAGTGATGGTGTATCAATGGTAGTTCGAAAAGAGGCGGTGGCCGCATCACACGCAACGGAGGAGGCGTGTGTTTGACTTCATCCTCCTAGAATCAAAAAGTGATGGAAAGAGGCCTAACGGATGGGATGGGCTAATTGGCTACAACTACATTGGGAAAGGGACTAAAACTGGCAAAAAATGAATAAATACAAAAATAAAGAAATAAGACATGAAATGTGTCCCTTTACATGTAATGGATATAAAAAAAATATATAATTTTTTTCACATTATTAAAATTTTTGGAGATGCACTAATACACTCTTACTCTTATTTAATTATTTCTGTTCACACCTCTATCCCCCCCCCCACTGGCTTCACCTCTGCCAAAACTGCTTAACATCATGACAGAAAGAGAGGCATAATGAGATAGACTAAAGAAAAATTCAGTGATGCTCTCTAAATAATGGCCACTGATGTCAATAATGAGAATCAACAACTACATGGAGCACTGCTAACCCATTACGCTCATTAAAATAGCTCAGTCATGCTTCAGTGTGCGTTGCTATCTCCAACAGTTGACAATCATTCTGAAAAGACATGCAAAACATCTCTTGAAACATGCTCAACCCTCCAGACTCTATTCATTAGTTCAGCTGCGAATGATGACAAAAAGAGAAAACAATCAAAAAGTAATTAACTGTCAAAAATATTTAGCCAGGAGCCGCCTGGTGTCCAGTTCCTAATTGCAGCTACAGTCTGCTAACAGTGATGGCTTTTAAGGGAGTGATTAAATAAGTAAACCCACAAGCTTAAATGGTCTCTCCAAAAAAACATGCACACATGTTCATATTAAAAGTCCATTTGTGGGTCATTGATAATGGAATGTCATTGAGATGACAGCCTCTGCACAGAAGCAGTGGAGCTTGAGGTGTTTACCACTTAGCTATGAGCATACTTCATTACAAGTGTAGAGGAATGATTAAAAAGAACACGGCATCCAATTAAAATCATTATCATGAAGAACAGCACAATATAAAGTTAGCAGTCAATTGTTTTTTTTAGTTTCTGACTGTTTCTTGCCAATGCATATGACTTATCTTAGTAACAAAGAAAAGTATTGTCTTACAAAGCACAATGAATAGATTTTTTATCATTTTGGATGTGATGTTGGTAGGTCATGATGTTGGTAGTCTTATTTTGTTCTGTTCTGTCTCCATTGTTCAAAAAGGACATTAGGTAAGCATCTATTCATACATAACCCCTCTTGCCATGTCATACTCACTGTTAGTCATATTCATAGTTCCTAAATAAGCCAATTCTGGGAAATAGACTTACAAAAGAAATAAGTAAACAGATGAGACACTACAAAGGCCTCTCCAGAAGGACTAATACCTAAAATCTGAAAAGTGTAACTCCAGCATCTGTTGTCCATTTCTCTCAGTGTCTCAATGTGCTATTACTGCATTCAACTAAATAAAGCTAGACAGACCAGTGTGCCTTGACATTTTCCCCAGGCCAGGCAGTCAATATAAAATCTAACAGATAAACACTCACATCCTACTCATTGGTTACTTATAACGTATGTCACATGGAATATTTTAGCTCAAAAAAATTTTTTTTGTTGCACTTTATGTGGCATGTTATAGTGTGCTAACCTTTAATTCTCAGAAATCAATAAAACATGGCCATCTTTATCACTGTTTCTGCTAATAGTTGTCCCACCTCTGCCCTATCACTGCCCCACGTTGTGCTCATTTGTTTACATTTCACCATGCGCCAACTATGTCCACGTGTCTTTTCACCATGAGCTTTTGTTTACATTTAAGTCATGTCTCGGTGTCCCTGCCCTCGTCACATCTTCCTGTCTGGTTAATGCTAACCACCTGTCTCGTCTAACCCTACAGCCCTGCTTGTTCATTTCCCCTTTGATTACGTTTGGTATTTAAGCTCCCTCATGTCTAGAGTTCTTAAACATTAGTAAATGTTATTTCTTTCATGAATGTGCATGTATGTAGGTTCCTCACTGTTGTATGTTTTGTTAGCATAGCCGCAGCCTTTTCTTTGTGTTGATTAGGTATCCACAGTGTTTAGTTGTGTTTTTGTAACAAAGCCTATCATTTGAATCCCACCTGTGCATCCTGACTCCTCCTCAATCCGCATGCTCATTACACTAATACAGCAGAGAATTTCAGTAAAAAAAAAAAAAAAAAAGAATCTGTAAAGCCTGCCCTTTCCATTGAACTGAAAAGATATCAAGATCATACATGATTTACATCTGGAGTTTATGAAGATGGGCTAAAGATACACTACCTCTCACAATGCAATTTTCTGCTTAAAACTGAATTATGGACACTCGAGAAATGACAAAGCACTGACTATATGCCGCTCACCATTTGAGAACTGTGTGTCTATCAACATTTTGTGTGAAACTGACCAGTGACAATCACAACAGGCTTACCCACATTGGGAATGCTGTAGGAAACCCTTTGCTTTTGAAACATATGGAATGTTATTACACATTGATGTTCTATTTCATTCATAAATCACAAAACTTTTGTAAACTC
This sequence comes from Crenuchus spilurus, assembly GCA_036984385.1. NCBI lineage: Eukaryota > Metazoa > Chordata > Actinopteri > Characiformes > Crenuchidae > Crenuchus > Crenuchus spilurus. Next base: position 20,191 of record BRDA01033937.1, on the reverse strand, counting down.
AAGACAGTGATCAACATATTTCATCAATGTTTTCATAAAAGATCAGATTTTCTAAAATTGCTTTATGGATTCCACGTCATATGATTTTTTATATCGTTTTTATACAGTGTTCTAGGACAGAGCTGAATATGTCCTGAACAGTACGGTATGAAACACATGGATATTATGTAACATGCAAGTGCCTTTAAAGGTGCATTTAAAATGATATGGACACATTGAGAATTAGACCCCATTAGAGAGTTCAAGGCGTTCAAATCCCAGTTTCATCCCAGTGAGAGTTAAAGCACGGGTGATGCTAGGTAGTCAGTAGTAAAGGTGAGTTGCAGAGGTCAGATTCTGGTCAGCCAAAACAATTCCAGCACTGAGACTAATATACACAGGCATGTATCTGGGTTTATGTCAAACACTGCCCTCGGGGACATCACAATGAATCATATCACACAATAAGACCACCTACAACATCCTTTTATGCAGATGCATGTAAATGTACATGCATAACATATTTTTGCAAATTTATTCCATCTAATCTATTACTGATGAAGACATAGATTTTTCAATTAATTGACATTTTCCTATCTGTGAAACATCTGCTATATTTCAGGGCGTAACCAGGAAAATCATCAGAGCGTGGATGATTTGGGGAGAATTGCCAATTATGTTGTTCTGTTTCTTTAAAGAAAAATCATCAGAGCATAGATGATTTGGGGAGAATTACAATTATGTTGTTCTATTTCTATACAAAAGAGAAAACATTACAAACTTATAAATGGAACCAGAGAGAGCTCCTAGCGTGTTGGAGAAATGGGCACTAACATAAATATGCTACCTTGTTTTTATTCATAAAAAAGTAGAAGCCTCTTACTGAGTAAAAAAACACCACAAAATATTGTGAGAGGATGCAGCTCCAGAGAAGGGTCCAATGGCTTGAGTCCCATAGCTCGAAGAGTGTCTACTACAAACAGCTGTGACGTCAACTATACAAGAGCATGCGGGGGAGAGGCGCTTTGGAAGCTTTCCCAGGCTACCGTGACGATGTACCTCGCTCACTGAGGTATAATTAGCCTTCATCATCCTCGCTATATTCACAAAAAAGACTTCAGGAAAGAGCCTAGGCTGTCGCTAACCTCGTGAGAAGGAAAAAAAAATAAGATTTTCACTTTGTAGACTGTGGAAACAGTCTCTAGCCGCATTCTCTATTCCGCAGAGAGGCGTTGATGTTTCCAATTGGAACTCAAATACTATTGCAGTGCTCTGCATGACCCACTTTCTTCCTCCCATCTTATAGAGACAGTGAAGCTTAGCATGCACACTTTCAATGCTCTGGTAATACTGAGAGACACTGTGTTAGCCTTTGATTCCACCATGTCACTCTTCATATGAAAGGAGAAAAAGTGTATGAATGTGTGTTATCATGCAGGCCCTGCAGCAAAGCACTGTTACCCCACTGAGAATGACTGATAGCCAAGCAGATAGAGTCGTTTGCACAGCAATGAAACCAAATCCTGAACTTTATTTGCCTTGCAATGAAATACTTGCGACACAAAGCAAAGAAGTCAGACAGAAAGAAGGTGAAAGAGCCATATGAAATGTCTCACAGCCCAGCAGAGCAACTGAAACATCTGAAAAGAAAACGCAACCTACATCAAAGGGTTAGAAAACGGTAAAAAAGTTCATTTTTGTTCTTAAATAAATTCAGCTAAGCTGTCATATATTTTACTTTTATTACACATAAAGTGACATATTTCCAACCCTTCTTTTTTGCTTTAATGTTGATTAGTATGTCATATATCTCACGAGTTAGCTGACCAGTCAAGCAAATCATTTGATACTGGCACTTACAATCATTTGGTTGTGGCACTTTGGGCAAGTCCTGCTGGAAATGAAATCAGCATCTCTATAAAGCAGGAAGTGCTCTAAAATCTCCTGGTAGATGGCTGTGTTGACTTGATAAAACACAGTGGAGGAGCATCTGCAGATGACATGGCACATCAAACCATCACAGATGCAGAAACTTCACACTGGACTTCAGACACTTTGGATTCTGTGTCTCTCTACTCTTCCTCCAGACTCTAGGAGCTTGATTTCCAAATGAAATACAAAGCTGACTTTCATCTGAAAAGAAGATTTTGGACCGCTGAGCAACAGTCCAGTTCTTTTTTTCCTTAGCGCTCTTTTCGTGACACTTCTGATGTCTTTAGTTCAGGAATAGCTTGATATTAAGAATGCAGCAGTTGTAGCCTGAGAGATACACAGTATTTATATTATTTGAATATTAATTCACTCAAACTCAAACTGAAATATGTTTCATACTTTAAGATTCTGGATTTCTGATTTTCAAGAGCTATAGGCTATACTGATCAACATGAAAAACAACTAATATGCCTCTTCATGTGTAATAAATATAAAGCATATGGTTTGCTACAAAATACAAAATATATTTGCTATTTGTCCTGCAGCCAATTTTTCAAAGATTTTAGCAGTGCATTTCAGCTGGAATGTACCAGGACCTATACATGATCTTTTGGGTCTCTCTCTCTCTCTCTTAGGGCTGATCTCGCCCTTCTGCAGCCTACTGCTTCCATTAGCCTAGCACACTCTCAGTACACTGCCAGAAACTCCCTGTGTTGTGGGCAGATGTTACTGCAGCAGCAACACCAACCTTCATCTACAGCCTTGCTGGGGGATGTGGGTCAGCCTACAGATACAGCTCACACAGTGCTCTTCACCTCCACCTCTGACGCAGGGCAATGAAAGTGCCTGTGTCCCACCAACTCATCTCCACCACCTGCCCTCCATCCAAAACAAGACCAAAGTCATGTTCATTACTGAACTAGCTTGGTTGTTTTTCAGCCTATGGTGGAGCCTAACAATAGACATTCTCCAAAACACAAGCAAGGGCAATGTTTTATATTAGGTATATATATATATATTTGATATATCAGTTATGCTGAGTTTACAAGTATGGAAAAACACCAGCAATCCACACATTATAAAAAGATAAAACCCGACTTTTGCTAGAGTCTAGAGTTTCTTTCTGAAAAGCATGTTTAGCATCTTTTGAATCATAGCTGTATATTATCAGCCCTGTTGTCTTGAATACTGCTGACAATGCAGCGTTCAACACAACTCCATTCAGGTTGCTGTCTGGCCTCCATACAAATCTATTCCAAAGTCATGACCTGACTGCTGAACTTGCTATACCACAAACAATCTTTGCAATATCTAGCCTACATGTATTTTCTGAAATCAGTTTTAAGTGAAAAGAACCTTTCAATTCACGGTTCTGTATTACCAGACACACTGTATGGGATGCTGCTCTGACCTTCATTTAAATGTAGACCAAAATGCTAGTCTCAAAGAAAAAAAGTAAAGTTAATATTAGCATGTACAGTTGCAATCATTCTGATTTTACCCTCACTGCAAATCAGGCTTTTTAGCAAAATTTACAAACTGTCAGCTGTTTTCAATACACCCGTCAAACAAGGACAATTTAAGTACACCATCACAACTAATAATAACAAATCATTTCTCCACATTCAACATAATGTACAGCTTTTAGTACTACATTAAAACCCTTCATGAAATGTTTTTTAGTACTTAGCAGAGTTACGGGGCTGACGCGAGCCAACGGTTGGAGTCAAGCACCCTTTGAAGAAAGAACCCTTTTGGTTTGAAGAAAGAGCACCAAAAGAACTAAACAAAATGATAAAGCCGCAGCCAGGGCTGAATGGGTGCAGCGGAGGTGGAAAGGCATGGTGCATGCATGTTTCCGCTACACTCATTGGGAGCAGTATAAAAATTAAGCTCTGAAAATAAACAAACTTACCTTGAGGGTGTTAAAGAAGAGGCTTTACCATTTCCTGACGTGCACTGCCACCTGGACTTGGTCTAAATAGATTCCTACGCTCTGCAGGTGCAAAATACTGAATCATACCACCACTCAAGGGGAGCTGAAAGGAAGTACGCCTCCTTGCCAGAACACTACCTCAGCAATGGCAGGTTATCCCAGCCCACTGAAAGCCATAAAAAGGAGGAGGAGCCGCCATACTGCACCATGCATGGGATAATGACCATAGTCAGCAAAGCTTGTGGGTTTACTGGTGGAAATCCTCCTCCCCAAGCAACAAAAAATGATATAAATCTCTATGAAAATAACAAAGAAAGCAACATCTCTGACCCTCAACCTCAACGTAGGTTCAGAGGAGGCCAGTGTCTGAGAAAAGGAAATTTAGTTAGACAGAATTCAGGGGAGAGCTAAACCCCAATAAAAACCTGTCTGCAGACAAGGAAACTGAAATGGCAGTAATTATTTAATAAAATTCAATAAAATTGTTTAATTAAGTGAATGAAAATGACTCTGCACCAAACTGTGGCAGTGGAGCATTTAAAACACCCAATAACCAGCTCAGCATGATGAGCTGATTACATGATCTGACCAATAAGGAGACAGGGGCTTGCCCAGCAACCAATTGCTGCACTGGGGGAGAAGGTCCCAAGCAGGTCCAATAGCCACTCTGAGGGGGTGGTCTCCTTTGAGGGTCCAAATGGTGCTCTGTAGGTGTGGTCCCCTGTAAAAGTCCAATTGAAGCTCTGCAGGGGCAGTACCCTGTAAAGGTCCAATCACCGTTCCATTGTTTGGGGTCATTGTCCTGTTGAGAACCCCATTGATGCTGATACTTGATTGACTCCCTCTAGCCCTCTACACACTACAGGTGTTCAGTGTCGGCAGAAGCAAAGCAGCCCCAGAACATCACCAAATTGCCACCATGCTTCATTGAATGGCAGGGTGCTGTTGTATATGCTTCATTCATCCTCCTCCAGATACAGCAATGATCCATAGGCTCAAAAAGTTTGAGTTTAGTTTAAACTCTCAGAACAGAATACCAAAACTTCTGGCTTATTTATATGGTTTTAGGCATATTGGACTTTGCTTGTGCTTATGAATTAGCAGATGTGTATGTCTTGGCATTTGGGTATGGAGACCTTCAGTACTTAACATGCACATTACTGTGGCCTGTTGCCATTAAATCTTGCTGCAGGTCTTTTGCAGTCAGTCAAGGGTTTTTGACCACCTGCCTCCTTGGAAATCTGGTGGCAGCTGGTGATAGTTGCCAAATAGTGAAGCCAGAGTTCATGAAACTTTGAACTATGCTTTCAACTGTATCTTTAGGAACATCCAGTGTCTTTGCTCTCTTTTTGTATCATTTTCTTTGTTTGTGCAAGGCAATGATTTATTGAATGAACCATATTTCAAATATGCAATCAAATGTCACAGTCAATAACCCCCTTGCCAGTCCAGGCGTTTAATGTGTTTTATCTAATGAAGACCTTGATTTGTTGCATCAGGTGTGCTTGCGACAACACCTGATTTGCAAATGAGTACTCTTATGAGGGATTCTATTCAGGGGGCTGACTAAATCTGAGACTACCAAAGTCATTAAAAGTCGCATTTGAGTTTAATTTGGAGAAACATTTGGTACATTTGTTGTGTTGTGCTATTTAAATAGTTCTTACTTGGTTTAATACAAATAGCCAACAGTTTGTATATATTGCTAATAAAGCTAATTTGCAGTTTGTTGATATATGCAGTTTAACAGTAATCATACATGGCTGTTTACATGCAGTTCATTTCTCATACAGCTCTACTTATTACCAGCCTGTTTTAGTGCTGCTGACAGAAAAAAAAATCTACCTTTCACATGTTTTCCAATTTAAAGTCATTGAGAAAGTAAAGGGTAGGCAGTCGGCAGTATAGAGAAATTAGGGTTAAGTGAGAAAGTGACAGTACAGCCTCAGGTCTGTATTTCTCCAACTTATTGCTGCGTTCTAAATGAAGGCCATTAGAGTTTGGTGGGGCTGCTAAAGGCACCGCAGTCTGATAATGAGTGGCCTGTAGCATTAAAGCTGCAGCGGAAGCCTCCGCTCACCCATTTCCCATCGGGCTCGACAATATGTCGCTTAATGCTGCCCACACACCATACTAATATGTTTGTGCTCTGCATCTTTTCTTTTCATGACAACACATACTTTCACTTCAGAAAGAGATTATTTTTCTAGCCATTTCAAGACTATGATAAAACCCACAAATGCTGCTGCCCTAGATATTCAATCTTCCATGGTAGATCAGTTTTGGTGTCTCCCACAAATTTTTGAGACTGAGCTTCTAGGCTTTATTACAGCTGTTGACTCGTGAGAGTTTAGCACCTTTACATCATGGGATGCACAGATACTGTGGATACACTAGAATAGAGACAATAGTCCATAAACAACCTCAATAAACACTATTAAACATTAGAATAGGATATATTTACCAAGGAACAACCTCATTAAGCTCTGATAATCACTTGAATAAGAAATATTAGTCCATAGCTATTCAATACAATAGTAGATATTAGTCCATTAACAACCACAATAAGCACAATTACTAGAATATAAGATATTAGTTTATTTTATTATAAGATATTATAAGCAACTATAATAAACACTAATATTCATTAGACTATATTTATTGCATATAATTGTGTATCTTTCTCTCTTTCTAGGTATTAGTAATGCTTTTTAAAAAAAATATTTTATTGTATTTTTTTTTTTTTTACAGTGTCTGAACTGAAGAGTAATTCAGTAGTCTCTTGTCAGACCTCTGCCTGGGCCTCGCCCATTTCCCTGTGTTTTGCATCTGGTTCCACCCTCCTCTTGTTCATCATATGTTATGTCTCCACCCCCCTGTAATGTCATGTTATTGTTCATGTCTGTTCCCTTGTTTGTTTCTAATCACTGCCCCTATATAGTCTCCTCTGTGTATCATTGTTATTGTCAGTCATTGTGTATGTAGCATAGTTGCATCCACCTATCTATAGTTCTGTATACTAATAAACTTTCAGTTTGGAATCTACTTCTGTCTCCACCACTCTACAATGTTGGCATCTGTGCTAGCTGAGATGATTCTCTTAATGGAAGCAAAGCACTGTTGTACGTTGCACTGGATAAGAGCATCTGCCAAATTCTGTAAATGTAAATGTAGAACATGAGATACTAGTTCATGAACAACTTCAATAAACACCATTAATCACTAGAATTGGGGATATAAATCCATAAATATTCTCATATCTAGTGTCTTTATGTGCAATTTTATGTTTGTTACTATAACTGCAATTTCCTTGAGGATCAATAAAGTTCTTTTTGTCTGTCTGTCTGTCTAATCACTAATTAATTCATACCTCTGGCCTCTGGTCACAGTGAATCAAATATGTTTCAGAGCAAAAGGGAAACAATAAAACATTCATGCTGATAGCAGCTATACTAGTAAAGTCAGTGAATCAGTGGAACACAAAGAGCTGCTCTCTCCCAGAACACTAATGCAGAACGACTGGGTTCAGATCATGCATGGTGCACCTAGGGACATAATCCAGATCTGCTGTAATAACATCAGTTTTAACAGTTCCTAAATCACTGCAATAACACATGGCATGTTCCAAACTCTTCTACTGTTCTTCCTCTCAGGAAGAATTACATAACTAGCTGTTTAGTGATAATGACTAGCCCTTCTGAATGAGCTATCTGCACAAACACACCTGCAATGCTAAAAAGAAGCAAAACAGTTGGCCCCTTGTGGAAAAAAAGAGAACATTTAGAGTCTGGGAAAAGATCCAAAGCTCTCCCAAGCTCTCTTTATGGTTTCATTTGGCAAACACTTGCATTTAAGACAAGTTTCATTTTTCAATTATAAGCTCTCCTCATGCACGGCTAGCTTTTGATCATCTTCACACAAGCCATTCCTGCACCATCGTTAAAAAGTGATGGGATCTGCAGATCTGCTGGCCCTCTGCTAGTACTGACTCATTTAATATGGATTTCAAACCCTGAAGTATATTTAAGTAAGTCTGTGATGTAAGGCGATGAAAAGTCTTTTTGAAAAAAATGGAAAAATTGGCGATCATGAAATTTCCACACAGTGATACATGATCACATGGTTTGATGCAGTTTTAGTACTAACTGCATTGATGTATGCTTGTGTATATACACTATATGGACTAATATCAAAGCACAACACCTTATCCCAAAACATTTAAACGTTATGAACATATATATGTTATATATACACATATATGTGTTATATATACACATACATATACACTACGTTGTCACAGTGTTTATATACACCCCTTTAAAGGAATGCATTCAGCTACTATCTACTACCCAATGCTGACACAGATGTGCAAATGCACACACAGCTTGCCTAGTCCCTGTAGACAAGTACTGCAACTAGAATGGGACTCTCTGGAGCAGATAAACATGAACCTATTGGCACCATGTCTAATGCAAAGGTACAAGCTAGAGGGGTATAAAGGTCCCCAGCACTGAGCTGTGGAGCAGTAAATCTGTTCTCTGGAATGATGCTGCTCATTCAATATTTGTTGACATACACTGGGGAGACGATGAAGTGGGGTGGTGATCATCCAATATTTTGACCTCACTAACGCTCTTGTTAGTGAATGCAATGAATGCAGCCACCGACTCTTTTCAAACTACCGCTCATACACTGTCACTGGGGAGCCAACGCGTTCGGAGGAAAGCACAGGATTCCCAACTCCAAATGGACCAATCAGTAGATCCCTGAGCCAGTGCACATTGCAATATGAAAGTGATAGGGAGAGAGAGCGCCATCTACCCACCCAGAGAGAGCACGGCCAATTTTTGCTCTCTTGGGCCCCGGCTGTTGATGGCAAACAGCATGACCGGGATTCAAACTCACGATCCTCTGATCATAGTGTCTTAGCCTGCTGAGCCACTCTGGGCCCTGTTTAGTCACCATTTTGAATAATCGATGAGTATGTGTCTCAATACTTTTTTCCAAATGCAGTTGCTACAATTGCTTCACAACCCAGTTTGTTGGAGAAAAAAATGTAAAAAATCATAACTTGGGGAAAGTGAGTTAAAAACGGCATTTCTAATTATGATTATCCCTATTAACATATTTTTACTGCAGTTCAGCACTTTCAAGAAAAAATGACCCATTCTCATGTCACTGTCACACATCACACATTCTCAAATCTAAAATATAGTTACAATTCCAACAAGAGTAAGACATCTATTTCTACATTCAAACTCCAATATTCAATGACTTTTAGCTTATAAACCTAGACTATATCTCTCTCCCAAAGTCTCTTTGATATATCATATCTAATATTCAGATTTGTAATAAACTATATACTACTCACTTTTGCTATAATGAGCTTCCTTTTAATGGACTACCATTGATTGATTCCAATGGTAATGTCATATTTGTGTTTTGCCACCACCGCTCTTTGCTCTTCTGATACAAAATCATTTGCATGTGCATTCAAGGCTGCACAACATAACGAAAGCCTTGCAATTACTGCATATTTGAATATTACAGATTTTGGTGTGAAATACTGTCCCTGAATGAGTGAATCTGTTTTACTGCATTTAGACAGAGATTATCACAGCTATGATTGCCCGTGATGGAACTCATGCAGATCTTACTTGTAAGTAAGAGGAAAATAATTATGTACTGCTCTGTCTTGAATAGTGAAGTCTCCTGTGAAGCTAATGCATGGAGCATCCTGCAAAAACACCCTTAGGGTCCTGTCACTGTATATCATAGCCTAGGTTAGTCTGATGATCTGCTGTATTGGAATTGCCTCTCTCTCTCTCTCTCTCTCTCTCTCTCTCTCTCTCTCTCTCTCTCTCTCTTTTTCTACATACATAAATACATAGGCAAAAGCTGAGGTTTGCAGACAGGGTCCTGTCTAAAAATCCACTTTGATTTGAAACTTTTCTCAAAATAGAGCCAAGAAGATGCCCACTGTGGTCAGTTTTTTTATTATTCAAGAGCATTACAGTATATAGTCATAAGTCTAAAAATTTGAATATTGTAGAAAAAGTTGATCAGAATTTAATTAAAAAAGTTAAACTATCATATATTTTATATTAGTTACACATAAAGCTACATATTTCAATCCTTTTTTTGTTTTAATGTTGATCAGTATGGTTTATAGCTCATGAGTGTGCTGCCCAAGCAGAGTAATATCATGGTTGGCAAACCATTTTTTAGTTTTAACTATGTTTTATTAATTTTTTACTGAATTATTATGCAATATTGTCAATTTTGAAGTATGACTATATGTCCAAAACATTCACATTCTCATTCTAAGTTAAGTGAGTTCAGCAAGTGATGCACATATTGCAGTCACAGCATATGTAATATAGATAGGAAAGCATTTCCAGTAGAATAATGTACTCTGTACAAGCTGCACATGGCTCTAAGGTCACAATGCCCAATGCCAAAAAAAATTCTAGATGGGTATAACATCACATTGGGTTAGTTTTACAATGATTATGGCATTATAAAATTATTGTCACAGTTGTAATTTGATTTAAGTGTAAATATGTGAAAGTTTTTTTATGAAAAAGAAAACGTATGATGCAGATAAAATGAGCATGTAGTGCAGAAAGCATGCTGGTGTGATAATTTATATTATTTTGAAGTAAATTGGATGGAAATGGTGAGATGGAAGAACAAGTTCACAGTCATTTCAAAGAGTTTCCATGGGGACAGAAAGTAAAGACAGATATGGATGCATTTTTATATACTTTTCTTACCTGACAGAAGGTATTTTTCTAGTGATATATCAAAGTGTGTATCAGAGCATTGTCTAGACTGACCATCAAGACTGTTACAAAGAGGCTTTTAGCGAAATGGACACTATTATAGACTTCAAGAGCAGATGCACTACAGCAGACTTCAATTTGCCAACTGCAACAACTTCACTAACTCTTAGTATATATACTATATGTCCAAATGTTTGCAGACACTCCTTTTAATTAATGCATTCAGCTGCTTTAAGTTACACCAACTGCTGATACAGATGTGCACACACAGCTTGTCTAGTCCTGTAAAGAAGTATGGCAAGAGGAATAGGACTCACTGGAGCAGAAAAACATGAACCTATTGGCATCATCCCTAATGACTGAGTTGTGTAGTGAAACTGTGTTCTCTGGAATCATGGTGCTCCATCCAATCCTTCTGCGATTCTGACTCTTGCTGACTACACAGTAAATCTGCCAGTGTTAAATCAACACTATTAGAGTTAAATTAACACTGAGGGTGTCAAAATGTAACACTCCCAGTGTTAATTTAACTCTAATAGTGTTGATTTAACACTGGCAGATTTACTGTGTAGGAGATTTTAGAGCACTTAATGCTTCCATTTGCTGAAAAGCTTTTTGGAGATGCTGATTTCCTTTTTCAGCACCTGCTCACATGATAGTAAGACCAAGCATGAAACACCACCTCACTATCTTCTGCATGCCTCTGTAATCCACTCATAGATTTTCAACAATAGGCATCAGGTCTTCTGTAGCTATAGAGACGTGGCCTAGATCTTCAATTCAAGAAGCCAGTGCAACAAAGCAAAGCAAGCACTGTCCTCATGGTGTCTTTGTGCTGAATAAATGCATGACTACACAACTTTCAGCGCTATGTCATCGCTCATGTTGTTCACTTGTGTCAAAAAATGTGACTAGTATTTGACTAGTGGTGTTTACACTACACATTGCATGCCTTTAACTCAGACCACCGTCTATCACCAACTGCTGCATGTCCAGCAAACTGATGCTTCCTGTCAGGCTTCAGTCTGCAGCTGGTGCTTACACTGTCTGTTTGTCAGGGCTTCTCTGGGGAAAGACGGCACCAGCACAGAGACAGTGACAACGGCCTTGTCTTTTCAACAGACAGCCATGACTGCTAACCTCAGGGCCTGTCATCCATACAGCGCTAACCTTATGAGCCAAATACAGTTCAAGTATTATTTACATTATTTGAAGAATTGCAAAGCATCAAATTTAGTAATGTAGGAGATAAAGGGGAATTAGTCAAGCATAAACATATTTGCTAGTGGATATCTCCCAATCCAGTCACTCAGAACAAGACATTTGAATAATAATAATAAGAAGAAGAAGAAGATAACAAAACAGAAGTGGGAAAGGAAGTCTACAAAGCTATGAATTGGGAAGGAGTGGGAATGTGGGAAAATTGTAAAGGACTACTACAGCATTTTTCATTTTTCAGCTCTATCTGTCAAAAACAGTGTGTAAGAAATGCAGTGCACTTGTTGCTGCCCATAGTTAACATTACAGTCAGAGATCAAAAATGAGAACGTCATGAAAAAGCTCATTTTGTTCATAATTTAATTCCGAAAGGAAACCGTCAAATGTTATATTCATTACAAAGAAAGTGACATTTAAAGCCATTTTTTAAAATATTGATCAGTTTAGCTTTTAGCTGATGAGTTGCTGGCCAATCAAGCACAGTAATATCATGGTCAGCAAACCACCTGGTAGTATTTTGACCCTGTGGGCAGTTGCAAAATTCTGCTGGAAAAGGAAATCTGGAAACGTCTGTCAGCAGATGGAAACATGAAGTGCTCTAAAATCTCCTGGTAGATGACTGTGTTGACTTTGGACTTCATAAAACACAGTTCAGCAACACCAGCAGATGACATGGCAACCCAAACCATCACAGAAACTTCACACTGGACTTCAGACACCTTGGATTACGTTCCTCTACACTCTTCCTCCAGACAGCTTGATTTCAAAATGGAATGCAAAATAAAGACCAAGTTGAAACATATTGTAATACTACTTTAAGAAAAATTGGAAAAGGGAGGCTAAAAAAGTCAAGAAAGAAGATATTTATATTTTTATGTTATGTGTGTTTGTGAGGCAGTGCCTCCCAACCCACTCATGGTCTCAGTGGACAGAGTGGGCGTGTGGTGGAGAACAGAGAGCCAGGCTGGTTTGATGTAGGCCTTGATTCACAGGCTGAGCAGAGAGGATTGCAGGCTCATTATCTCTCTCTATGCATGACTCTTTGATGGGTCAGCTCCCAGCTTCTGACCTCCAAGCCCCACTAAGACCCTGTACATACTGAGTCTACCCAGGAATGTGGCTTACTGGCCTGGGCATGAAAACCAAGAAGAGGGGGGGGTTGTAGGGAGCTTGTGTCCTTTTTAGTACAAAAGACTCTGTGGCCTTTTCGAAACTGACATATGCTCATAGATTAGTTGGGTCTTTGAGGACTTGCACAGCATGACAAGCTATGGTCTTTTTGACCACAGTCCCAGTGTGCATATGTGTGAGTGTGCATTTGTGTGTGTGTGTGTGTGTGTGTGCATGAGTGTTCCTATTCATTCATCCAAATAAACAAATGAAAGTAAATATTTCTGTAATGAACTGTCATATCATGCATTGTCTCTTTCACCAACCATTCATGCATACATCAAATTGTTTTTTTTTTCTTGAGAGTGCAATACAATGTAAATAATATATGCCTGTCTACAGTCCAGCTCCGTCTCCAATTGAAAATGCATGAAACGTCATGAAGATGAGCATTACACTGATATGTAACATTGCAATAAATAAAACATATAATTAAAAGAAGAGGTGATGTGATCCCTTGGTAAACATGCCTCCGTCCCAACTTTTCTTGAGTACTCTGCATGCATCAATTTCCAGATTTTCTTTAATTTAACAAAAATAATTAAGTTTGTTATCTTTTCTATGTTTTTGCCTGTTAAATAAAGGTTCATGTGAATTAACAAATGACAGATTTTCATTTTTTTATATTATGACCAACACTACTGGAATTAATTCAGCTCAGGACATCACAGTTGCTACGTGACAGGGTTCACTGCACATATAAATAATTGAGCACACTGGTGAGTTGTAGCAGAGTGCAAAACAATCATCATGACCAAAGTACACAATTTCACTGATGTCCAAAAGGATACTATTATTATTATTATTATTATTATTATTATTATTATTAATGTTGCACTTATATAGCGCCTTTCTAGAAACCGAAGGACGTTTTACAATCGACACACTCCATTTACACACACTCCACCACACACACCGGTGAGAAGCGGCAGCCAGTCGTGCACAGTGTACTCTCAACCGGAAGGGACCGTCCACCTGCAGGACTGCATTGAGCCCTAGGGGGATCACACAGGACAGGACAGTATGTATGGGCATACATACATACATACACAGACATACACATTCATACACACACCAGGGTAATTTTAGAGCAGCCAATCCACCTGATTTCCATGTTTTTGGAAACCAGAGTCCCTGGTGGAAACCCACCCAGACACTGGAAGAACATGGAAACTCTGGCTCAGATGTAGACTTGAACCCAAGACCTCAGTGCTGAGAGGCGAACGTGTTAACCACTAAGCCATTGTGTCGCCAATGACAGTATATGATATGGATAGGATATGATAGTAGGGTATCAGAAACCACTAACTCTGTGGGATGTTCTCAAGCTACTGTAGTGAAGGTGTACTGAGAATGGACTTCTTCTAAACTTAGTGCCTTCCATTGGTGTAACCACAATTCCCCACGTGTCATTGATGCCAGAGGGGAACGATAACAAGTGGTACAGAGCAATTGCATGCTACAAGGACCAGTTAACCTATACAGTGAACACATGACCAATGAGTATACTATCAAGGATCACAATGTCACCTGGCATGTGTCATCTGTGATGCCCCCCAGGCCGAGTTCATTCTGAACCAGGGGTGGACACATGGGTTTCAACTGCTGGTAAGATATTTTTTTGCAGTTACAGTGAGTATGGTTTGGTTGTAGTAGAGGTGAGGTCAATAAGGCCTGGCTGCATGACGTGAACAGCAGTCCAGCTTCTGCATGCCTACATTTATATAGCTCTGCAACACCCCCTGTCCCCACATACACATATCAACTAGATTCCTCCACCATAAGCAATTCACTTAACACGTCCCCCCCTGCTGCAGAGCAAGTGAGAGCAGGCAGAGGGCTGTGGGGAGCGTTGCGGTCTCTCGGGGCCAGCAGAACACTCTCTTTGATTCAGGACTGGGATCGATTTCAAACGCAGGGAGTCTTTCAGCACACTGAGAGGGGTGAACGTTAGAGTGTAGATGTGTATTGGTGTGTATATGTGTGGGTGGGTGTTTGAGGAGTTTATGCCATGTTGTGAGGACCAAAACTTGTATGCACAGACACTGAAATCCATCAGTTTTAAGGCTGGAGGGTTAGCCTTCTAGCTAACGTTTGGGTAAGTCTCCAGCAAATGGAAGAATATGTAATGTCCTCATAATTCACAGAGACAAGTATGTGTGTGAGGGAGGTCTGAAAATGATGTATGAGATCTCATATTATCATGCAAGATAGACAGAGGCTGAATTGTGAGGAATGCGCTTAATGAACAGGACAGTGCATGTGCACGCAACTTCCTATAGCCTGCATACAACAGAGATCTGATTCATCACAGTGGGCATTTTAGTTAAGTGCTCCATTAATTAGCGGCCTTTTGTGCAAAACATTCTGTGGTGTCTCTTGGCCGTGGTCCAAGAACAGACACAACTGAGAGAACGTTCTACCTTATGCTTCAGAAAAACCATTGCCTCAGCACAAAGCTCACAGCTCAAATTATGTGCTGTATATTTACTGCTTATAAATAAAAGCCTTGTGCTTAAAATAGTGCTTTTGAAGTTGGCTACTTATTATGAACATAATTATCCATGCTGTTTAGTTGAAATGTCACGAAAGCTTTAAAAAAAATCGATTTTGAAGAAATAATGATGCCTGTGTCATTTCCACACCACTCACATGCACTCAATACGATTCAAACCACAAAAGCCAGTGATGTTTGACCGCATCCCAGTTTCTTGAAAACAATGGAAAGAAGGCTTCATGAAGAAAAGGTGGGAATATATCTGACAGAACTGCCAAATAAAATATTGCCTATACTGATACTTATATGCATATACATTATATGTTATGATTGACAAATAATGACTATGCTTTTCAATTTTAATTATATGGTTTGTGCATGTCTGACAGATTAATAATGTCATTTGAAAAATCATATACATTTTCAGAATTTACTTGTTTTTGCACTCTACTTCTTATTCCCAGGCTTATCTCACTTATAATACTGTGTGATGTATTTGGATATTTTACATGAAATTTTGTAATTTTGTTGAAATTCTAGTTTAAGTGCAAAATTCACAGTCTCCACCATCACTCCACAAAATTCTACAATAAAGTACAAAAATGTACATTACTGAAAGCAAAATAAGGACATCATTAAACAAGTTATGCAGTGTCTGTGTTATTGTTTTATATTGTGTTATTGTGTTATTTATTATAATAAATAAATGTATAATAAACTATATTTCGTTTCATTTCCCTGTTATCTAATGAAATAAAATACAATGGATTATGTTTGCTTTACGTAGACACTGAAACTAACTGTAATATATGAGCCTAAACCCTGTGGGTTATGATATCCTAGCAATAGTTAACATAACAATAGCTCTCTGATAGCCCACAAGAGGGAGGGGGACTTTTCAGAAATTCCTCATAATCTCAAAAAACTTCAGCCTTGCCAGTGTTAATTAATTTTTAATGACCACTGGTATAGGCAGTGGCAGTTTCTGATATGGGCGGTATGGGCAGCTCCCCAGGGCAGAATGTTGTCAGTGGCAGAATGACTGGCCAGCCTTGGCCACACATGTTTGTGTGAAGCCCTTGGGATGATAGCCAAGAGCCAGTGGAGTTAGGCTTGAATAAATACTTGTGTGTTGGCACCTCACAATTTTTGTAACTTTGCACATGCCACACTTAAAAAAAAAATTGACAAATTTGAAGGAGCTCTTGAAAGATACTCTTGCGATACATCTATGAGAGATCATAGAGATACACAGATGCTTCAAAAAGAATGGAAGGAGATCACTATTTTCATGGAGAAAGTAGAGACTATTTGTAAAAAGGCATCTGTCCATCAGTTATAATAAAAATAAAAAGACTTATATATAATCAACAGTGTTGTTACTAACAGTGTTTACAGAACTATATGTATAAACATAAAAAAACTATTGTTATACGTACATCGGGCTGTGAATGTGGTATTAGCAATACGACTGAACTGAATAGCATTTATGTTTAAGGCTGGTCATGGCATTTGAACTCTACGCCACATGTGGCCCACATAAAACCATCCATTCCATCCATCCATTATCAACCGCTTATCCGGGGCCGGGTCGCGGAGGTAGCAGTCTAAGCAGGGAAACCCAAACCTCCCTCTCCCCAGACACTTACTCCACCGAGCCCGTAGACAAAGCCTACGGGGGACCTGCGGAGGGATCCCTCCACAAGGTCCGTACAGGGGGACCCTCCTCCGGGGCCCCTTCTGGGTCCTGTGCAACCTCTCTGATACAGAGAGCTGACCGGACCCTTGCAGAGCCACAAGGTGGGCTCCTCGACCGACTTCACAGACCCCTCTCCCTCCAAACCCAAAGGGACGAATCTGACGATGGAGGCGCTGGGCCGGGGCC
>BRDA01033924.1:0-19628 GCA_036984385.1 Crenuchus spilurus | reverse complement strand
GCAGTGTACATTTGAAAAGTAGACCCTTTCAGGTTCCCAGGATATGTTTTGTTTTGTTTCTATAATAACATCTTTCAGAGTTATATAAATGTTTTTTGGAATTTCATTAATATGCCGCTGGCAGGAGCGCCGACTGCAGAGGGTCAGTTTTGTGATTTTGCATAAATTTGCTATTTTAACATGAGAATGAATAAAGTTACCTTGATATAAAACATTGTTTTTTTTCAGTGATGATGTACAGTTAGATGTATTCCCATTTGTAAAACTGAAGTTAAATCCATGATGGCAGCATTCAATGCAACAGCCATGTTGATACCGTGGAATAAATGGTTCCCCCTTTCCCACAGCTTGGGTCTAAAATTGGATCACAGTGTGCTAAAGCATTCATTTTATATGGGTGTGTCCTTACTTTTGAGACACCCTGTTTTCTATCACGGCTGTGTTGGGCTGCTCCTTCAGATGGCAAAGAACTCTCCGAACATTTTGTCATGTTTAAATGATTGCCTCTAGAACCCCATCAAGAACTCTTTAAGCACTCTTGTTAACAATAAAGGAGCAGCTACAATTGTACCGGTCACAAGGGTGAAGTCATTTTTCTACTAGATTCAAACACTTACATGAGTAAAGGGGAAGAAAGATCAGATTTGTTAATTAGACAGAATTGAGCTTGTTAATTCTAATCCCAGTGTCTCTGGGAATGCTCCTCATCCATCTGCTAAATGACCAAGGAGAAGGTGTTGTATTAATTGCTCTCTTGCTTCTATATGTCTTAATTAACTTCGAAATCCACCGTCTTTTTCTTTTTTTTCCTCTTTTTTTCAATTTCACAACCAGGAATGTTCATATGAAGTACTTTTGGCCACATTAAATAGACTGAATTATGCTAGATGGCTGTAAATCACATATCATTTAAGGCAGATTTCAGATTTTAGGTTCACTAATATATATTGAGAAAGACAGCTGTTGTGGGAAGGATTCTTACACAATCGATATGCTGTACTTTCCGGTTTGGGCGCTAATCACTCTCAACTGCTGGGAACGTAAGCAACTAACTAAATTCTGATTTATTTCTGTTTGTAAACAAAGCATATAATTAAACTTTCTGAAGAATTTAATTACCAGCATCTGTTGCACAAACTCTATAAACCCCTCTTTAATTTCTCTCTACATATACAGTGGCTTGCAAAAGTATTCAGACCCCTTGAACTTAAGTGATAGATAGTGATAGATAATTGTGAAGTGGAATGTAAATGATACACTGTTTTCAAAATTTTAAACAAATAAAAATCTTAAAAGTGTGACGTGCAAAGTATTCAGCCCCTGTACTCTGATACCTCTAAACAAAATTCAGTGCAATCAATTACCTTCAGAAGTCACTTAATGAGTTAATAGAGTCCAGCTGTGTGTAGTTTAGTCTCAGTATAAATACACCTGTTCTGTGAAGGCCTCAGTGGTTTGTTAGAGAACACTAGTGAACAAACAGCATCATGAAGACCAAGGAGCTCAGCAGACAGGTCAGAGATAAAGTTGTGGAGATGTTTAAAGCAGCGTTAGGTTATAAAAACATATCCCAAGCTTTGAGCATCCCAAGGATGTTCAGTCCATCATCCAGAAGTGGAAAAAGATTCTACAACTGCAAACCTACCAAGACATGGCCGTCCACCTAAACTGACAGATCGAGCAAGGAGAGCACTGGTCAGAGAAGCAGCCAAGAGGCTCATGGTCACTCTGGAGGAGCTGCAGAAATCCACAGCTCAGGTGGGAGAATCTGTACACAGGACAACTATAAGTCTGCACTCCACAAATCTGGCCTTTATGGAAGAGTGGCAAGAAGAAAACTATTGTTGAAAGAAAGACATAAGAAGTGCCGTTTACAAGCTTACATGGGGGCTGAATTCTTTTGCACGTCACACTTTTAAGATTTTTATTTGATTAAAATTATATATATATTAGGTGTATACTCTCTGGTTATAATGGAAGAAAATGATTATATAAATGAACTTTGATTAATTTGTACTACTTGGAATGATGACTGCAACCCATAGATCTAATCTTTGGTGATGTTCCTTCAGATCTGTAATATAGTATTTTCTGTTTTAGGGCTGTTTGTCATGTCTTGTGTTCAGTTAGTGAAATCACATATATTACTGTAGATTGATTTGATGTTCCACTGACCTCAGGTGTAGTTGGTCAGCCAAGACACATTTATCCATTTGTAACAGCCATCCTCTATTTACCGTCAGCGTTTATACAGATGGTGTTATGTTTGATTCCAGAATTTGCTGGAATTTAATTGAATACATTTTTCCCTCTACCCGTAAAATGTTCCCCATGCCACTGGCCGCATTACTGATCCACCCTAAAGCTTAATGTTTGGAGAGCTATTCTTTTCATTACATTTTGTGCCCTTTTTTCAAACATACTTTTACTCAAAGTGTTCTATTTTAACCTCATGGGTCCACAGGACTTGCTTCCAAAATGCATCAGGCTAGTTTAGATGTAATTTTGTAAACATTGGATGCTGAATATTGTGGTGAGGACACAGGAAAGGTTTTCTTCTGATGACTATTCCATGAAAGCCATATTTGTGCAGGTGTCACTGAACAGTCGAACAATGTACCACAACTCCAGAGTCTGCTAAATGTTCCTAAATGTTTTTTGCACTCAAGTGGGTGTTTGCCTTTCTAGCAATCCTACACGCTGTCTCTGACATTATTTTTGATGTTCCAGCCTGTATCCTGACCTCCACTAACCCTGTTAACTGCCATTTCTAAATTGCATTCAAATTGAGAAAATGGCAACCTGAAAACACTTTGCTATCTTCTTATAGCCTTCTCCTGCTTTGTGAGCATCAACCATTTTCATTTTCTGAGTGCTAGGCAGCCGCTGAGAAGAACCCATGGCTGCTCTTTATTGGGACAAGGTTAGCGGAGGCTGGGTATTTATAAAGCTTTGAAATTTGCATCACTTGGCCTTTCCTAATGATGATTGTGTACAAACCATAACCCTAACAGGCTAATTAAGGTCTGAGACCTCGGTCAAAGTTATCTGAGCTGTCAAATTGGGTTCTAGTATTTGTATCAACATTAGCCTCACAACTACACATCTAAACTAAAGACATTCTGACAAAATTTTACCTCCAAGAATGTCTTGGCTATGCAACTTCAGGTAGGTGTTAAAACATATAAATATCATTTTTGGATGAGTAATTCATTTAACAGGGTTCAGGTCAGAAGAAACAGTCAAAAGCACTTTTTGGCACTGAAAACTCCAAAGTTGCTTTAGCAGTATAATTAAGATACTTTTAATGCTGCAGATTGAAGTACCGTAATTGAGGTATTTGGTAGGATCTGTACACTTCAGAATTCATCCTGCTGCTAATATCATCACTACAGGTTGTTTGACTGGCAGTCATGCATGAGTATGTTCCATGTTTCATAGATAGGTGCTGTGCTTTAGGTCATTTTCAGCATTTTTTCTCCATCTGAAGCACTTACACATTAAAAAAATCTACTTCATAGATGGAAACACAACTTTAATTATTTCTCTTAAGTCTTCTTCTGCTCAGATGTTTCTCTTGAGCAAAAACCCTCTCAAGTGTCTCCTCTTCAGTTTTAGTAGAGATCTCAATTTAGGCTATGTCCACATTACCAGGCTGAAGTAACTCCAGTCTGATTGTTTGCCTTAATATGGCTCAGTTTTCAGGGCTGAGTAAACGTGTCAAATCCCATCTTTTCTATTCAGATCTGAGTCACTTTCATATGTTTTTCTAGATCAGATACGTATCAGATCTGTGGACATGTGACTTGAATGTGATGGTCAATTGGGTGAGGCAGCGCTGGCTTCTCTCATTTACTCACGTCGCTGTAAAAACAGCAAAAGCAGCCATTTATTCACCTTCTTCACCTGATCATGTACAGTCCAGCACGTGTTTACTGTCCTCCTGAGCTAAACACCATCACACATCAGCTACTAACACATCTGTTTACGTTTTACTCAAAATCAGTCTCACAAATACAGGGTTGCCAGATCCCCCAAACCTCTTAATACACAGTACACAAATGGAAATTAACCCTAAATCTAAAGTGACCCACACATTTCAGTGAGCTTTAAAATGTAAATCTTCTTCAAATCTTACTTTCTCATTCAATTTATTCTTTAATTTAGTGCAAAAACCCCGCAAACCGCCAGCTCTGAAGTTTTACAGGTGACTGTATTTTTACAAACCTGGCAACCCCACACAAATGTGACACTTTTTGTTGGTAATAAAGGCAACATGTATACATGTATCACTGTGCACGTGAGCCATTTCAGAGACAGATTTGTTCACATTACAGACACATACAGCTCACTTACATTTGTGAATGTGAACCGTTAAGATAGTTAAATTTGATCTGAGCAAAAAATCAGATTTGAGCAACGTGACTTGTAATGTGAACGTAGCCAAAGTCTCACATAATAACCAAAGACAGGAATTTCAGTATGTACTTTCAGTATGTAACTATTATTATTCTTATCTGAGTCAAATG
This sequence comes from Crenuchus spilurus, assembly GCA_036984385.1. Taxonomy (NCBI): domain Eukaryota; kingdom Metazoa; phylum Chordata; class Actinopteri; order Characiformes; family Crenuchidae; genus Crenuchus; species Crenuchus spilurus. The sequence continues at coordinate 15,099 of BRDA01033924.1, read as the reverse complement.
TTTCTCATGTGTCATTATTATCTCATGTTATTACATTAGCCTGAGTCATAAAAGAGCAACACGTGAGCAATAAAAAAAAAAACTGGGATTGCTAAGCTCACATGTTTAATATTACAAATGGCTGATTAATTATGAATGTTTTTTATTTTTCTTTAATTGATTTAATTTTTCTACATTTTCTGTTTTGTTATGATTGACACTTCTGTAGTCATAGTTTCATTTTGCAAGGCAACAACAAAAGACTCAAGACACAAAATTCACATCCACTGACCATGCTAGTCATTTGTCATCTAATGATGGTATGAACTAGGGATCAGCGAGTACACCACTATCTGTATCTGTATAAACCATCTAAATTATCTGTGTCCGTATCTGTACTCGGAGTGGGCGGGGCCTAAACAGGAATTGGGCGTTGTTTGCCCAGAAGTGGGTGTGGCTTAAATGGGTATATTATTTTACTTCTGAAATTGATATGGATTGATCAGAAGTTTCTATATGTATTGTTTATTTTAAAACATTTTGCAGAACAGCCTCAAAATTTAAATTCAAATCAATGTTTTGGATCACAAAAGTAAGAGAACTATTTACTATTCACGAACAAGAGTTTTTTTAAACTTCCTTTTTTATTTATTTTTTTTATTTTGTGATCAAACTGTTTTTTTCTTTCAATTATTTATTATTTTTACTACTTAACGTTCTTGGCATTTTTTTCATACAAAGTTAAACAATATTGATTAGTGTGTGTGTGTGTGTGTGTGTGTGTGTGTGTGTGTGTGTGTGTGTGTGTGTGTGTGTGTGTGTGTGTGTGTGTGACTGAGTGACTGTGAGTGTGTGCTCCACTCTCTCATACACAGAGACACATCTGTGTAGGGAGCGGCAGGCGCTCTCTGTGACTGGCCAATTACAGATTCTGAAGACAGTCAGTTACCCAATGAGGATTTTCCTTCAGCACGATCACAGATATTGATGAGTTTTACCTGTCTCGTGATCGTACTTGTCACAAATGCTTTATCCGTAATGGATACTCATCTGACATGAGTATCCAGCTCAACCCTAGTATGAACTAATGATAGCAACAGTAGACAGGTTGCCAAAAAATTAACCAATAAAATGGAGGGGCTATGAATAAAACCTCTGAGATTCAGCCAGTATAGATGAAAACACTCTTGAATTAAGGCTGACATTCTGTTTTTGATCTAATAATCATTTCAAATCAAACTTACAGGAGGACGGAAGCAAAACAATCCTTATGTCATTGATGAATTACTTCCAAGACTTAGTTGTAAGTAATTGTGCATTTTAAACTCCCCTGTCTTGTCATTGTGGGGTAAGTGTAGTGTGAGCACTAGAGAGTGAGTGGTGTGGAGCTTTATGGGTACTGCAGACTCACGCCAGCTGAGTGGCGGTAATTGCATCTGACTCTGTCATCTCAGGCGTGGAGCAGCTAGAAAGGATGAAAGAAGGTCCAGACTGAGCTTCGCCATGCCGTCACATACAGAGCCTTCCTCCATGGTATGTGCTAATGCGTTTCGATGCCCAATGTGGACCAACCCAAGGGGTCATTTTCTAAAAAGACAGGCCGTAGGGGCAAGGAAACATTTACTTATTTAAATGGAAAGGTCATTAGTGCGGAGATACAGTGGGTATTTGACAAATGGAGTCAAAACCACTTAGCATTGCCTTAAACAAGTGGGGCTGTATTTAATACATAAGACCACAGAGATTTGCTGCTCAATTCTGTTGCCAGCATGAGAATGCAGGGGGTCGGCCATGTCTTTCACATGGGTTATAAAGAGGGTAATTAGTCAACATGTCAGTACATTCAATTAAGAAGCATAAATGATTAATAAAAACAATTTCTATTTAAATTTAAGTAAAAATTTCTATTTTTAATTTCTAAATAAAAAATTTCTTTTCTGCTTTTAAGCTTTGAGTAATTTTGAAGACAAGCTTTAGCGTTAGCATATTTGCTACATAGCATTCAATATCCTGAGGCAGAGTTGCTTTCGCACCTCAGTACCACTGTAAATGTGCTCATACACAAATACATGTTTTTCTACCAATCAAAGTAGTCTACACAGATGAGCACACAACAAGGACGCTGGGTAAAACAGTGACATAATTCCTCTTCTTCTTTCCCCTCAGCTTCTTCTACTTCTCTCTCTCTCTCTCTCTCTCTCTCTCTCTGTGCGTTTGTTTGTTTCCTGGGGGCATGATTGCACAGCTGTCACATGGGACTATTCCACCCGCTCCTTGGCACACATAAACACACACATATACACATACACAGCATGTTGTATGAAGTCACGTGTTCACAGTGGGTAGTGAACTTGTGGCTCAGCTGGTCTTACTTGGGATGGTTTTGTATACAATTGCTGCAAAGAATCTAATCCGCCAGCATTTAAAGATTAACTCAACAAAAGCAATATGGTAATGGACAGGTACACTGTCAGAACAAAGGTACTGTGCAGGTACATTTTATGACCCCTATCCCCCCCCCCAAGGTACAAATAATGTAAGTGTTCCCTTAAAGGTCAAATTATATTCATTAACAGTTTGCTACATTCACTTTTCCATCAGAGGAGCGTAGTGCAACAGAATCTGGTACAATTAGTCTTTGGTTTGTACTCCTCCCACCCCCTGTTAAATTTAGACAATTTATTGATTCTGCCAAAGGCACTGAGACAATACCATACCAGGACAGACCCTGGCTTACTTTTCACACTATGTTTCCTGTGTGTGATGGTCTTTCCCGGATGGCTCTGAGCCCAGAGAAGTCAACAACACAGCTTCTTTTCTGCGCAGTAGAGTTGTAAGTGGATGTGAATGTAACTATGCATTGTAGTGCTTGACAAACGTTCGACAAAGAAATTTCTTGCCCATATGGTGATATCAGCTAATGGTGAATGATGGTTCTTGATATAGCGCCATCTGTGGGACCAGAGATCATGGATGCTCAGCTTAGACTTGCCTGTTACATATTGAAATTCCTCCAGATTCCTATAATTGTTTAATGATATTATGCACTGTAGAGGTAGAAACAGGCAAATCCCTTCCAATCTTTGCATTTGTTGACAAACTGGAGCTCTTCTACATATCTTTCCTCAAAGCCTTTCGTGGTCCCTGCTTTTGTACCAAACCAAGATTACAATCACCTGTTGACATCACCTTTTTTCACACTCATTTGGAATGTGTTGCAGGTCTGAAATGCAGGAATGGGTGTATATTAACACATGAAATGTGCTTTCTGCCCAAATAAGACGTATGTACAGTTACATTTCTATACAACTCAAAGTGCTTTGGCATTTGGGAGAGACTGTAGAGTCACCACAACAATCACCAATGTGCAGCATCCACCTGGATGATGTGACAGCAGCCAATCCACACCAGAACTCTCACCACACATTATACAGAGAGGTGAGGAGACACTAAGCCAGTTTTTGAAGATGAGGATGATTAGGCGTGGGACATTTAGCCAGAATATTGGGGTATCATTCTTACTCTTTTCAAGGAAATGTCACCTCTGAAAGACAGCACCATTTATACAGTACTGACACCATCCCTGTAGTGGGATCCACATAGAACACAGGAATAGTGCCACCTATTGACCCCGCCAACACCATTTTCAGCAGCCACACATGCTATTCCTTGACTGTCTCCCATCCAAGTATTAACCAGACACAGACCTGCTTAACTTCAATGGATTTGCATGTTATGCTGTGCAGTCCTACGATTGTATGTTCTAACTGAAGATGCTGAAAAGTACCACTGGAAAGGTTCTGCCCCAATGACAGCGAGGGAGCCACAAAGGGAAAAAATGAGATAAATTACAAAACAAGAATCAGCAAAATAGGTCAACTGTGTTACTATTTACCATTGTGTGCTCAAGGGCTATGTGGGATATGCGCACTTATTCTTGAAAGTAGAAGTACATTCAGCATCGATGCCTTTGAACTTAGGTCAAATGATACATTTACTGCTAATTCATTCTTCAACATTTTGTCTCATGCCTTTCTGCCACGTGTTCGGCTCATACGGTGCTGTTCAAACATCTGTGCAGAGATTATTGCTCCATGTGATCTACGTTTATGAATCAGCGGGACTGATTGGCAGCGTCTAGGTTAAACCTATTCAGGGAAAGACTCCGGCTTTTACCAAAAGAGAACAAATGCATAAACACCAGCAGATGTAATAGAGAAAGTTCACTGAAGGGTCAGACATTATTCTCCGAGTGTCTGACTGCAGCACTCCTAGCATGGACTAGTGATAGCTGGAGGAACTATGAGCTGTGACAGAGAAAGGCAAGGGCTGCAGCTCTTACAATACATCCTTGCTCTCCCTCTTTCAGTGGAGGAGGAGGAGGAGTGTATTTTAAGAGGTTAGAGTGAGTACTTTCAGCGTTCACTCTACATTAGAGCCTGCCGGCTTTGAGCACCGCTCCCCTAAGGCTGGACATCAGTGTGACATTGGGAATGGGACAGTGGGGCTGGAAAGCTGCTAGTAGATGGGAAGTGGGCAGGCAGAAGGGAATAAAGATGTGGAAGTCAAAGGGTCAGTGTCTGCAGGCATTTGTGGACAAATGAGAGAAGTATAGAAAGTATAGAAATCCCATTGATGACCTCATATTTTCAGAGCTCATTTAGTTGGGTGCTGAAGAGCAATCACTTAGCATTGCTGACTAAAGGTTGGGCTCTAATGGTCTATGGTCCTGACCCCTAAGCCAGTGGATTTGCTGGCTAAGAGTTCCTGGAGTTTTAATTGGGGCTGAAATTGTGGTCGCAGCTGAAATGTAGGCAGTGAAAATTCAGGCTGAACCCAACCCAGTCTACAACACTAAGTGGAAACGGAACAAAACACATTCCCAATGACATGCCAGTTAAAGTTATAGTGTCAAGCTATGTAGCAACAATAGATGGCATCAGATAAACTGCATGACACATAACAGCCTAATTATCAACTATGCAAAATTAAGTTTCTACTTTAATGGGGTTAGTTTTCAATCAATTTCAATCATGCAAATAAGCATGTCATCACACATTCAGTCTCACAGAGACTCTCACTCAGTTTTACTGAGGGTAAGTCCTCTTTCCACAAAGGAAAAAAATATTTATATAAAATAACAGTGGCTCTGTTGGCTCTAATGGCTCACAAGAAGGGTTTTTTTCTGCAAATCTGGGAAATGCAGTGTTAAAAGGTTAACCCTCTGGAATCTGAGGGTATTTCAGACACTCTGACGTAGTCTGACATGCCCTGACATTTTACAAAATTACACCCATCTAAGATGATTTTTTCCCAAAGTGTTACACAGGCGTCTGTTCATCACAAACTCAGCAACAACTGTGTCAAAACAGTAAGTGTCATAAATCCATATTTGGATTAAATCTGCTCTAAACTTAGACTTTCCAAAAACTAATTTTCAGATGTGCTGACATATTGTGAAAAAACACTCTAAACATTTCTAGCCAAGACTTTTGAGCTCTGAACTGAAAAAACAGGTGTTGGCTACACACTGCTCATTACAGTGTTTAGAAATTGTATGTGGTTTTATTTTTAAAGCTTAACAAATGTGAGATGACGTGTTTGACTCATTCAGTGTTTCCTTGATTTAATATTTAAGAGGTGTGAGGTGAAAGGTGAGTCTTTGGTTCAAGTTCACCTCAGGTGACAGGTGAAATGTTTTTGTTCGGTTCAGATTTCACACATTCCAGGCTGCTGGAATCCACCAATGGTATGTCTGGAATTACTATGTCATTATCATTTGAATGACAAATCACATCATTTTGGCAGGAACATATGCGCAGCTGTCTGAGTTGCTCTGACTCGCTCTCACAAAGGTGTTTCTGCTTATTTAAGCTCCTCTCACAGGAATCTAAAATTCGATATAGATTGAAATTATATATGAAAGTAGATCCTTTGAAGTTTCCGGGGTTTGTTTTGTTTTGTTTCTAGGATAAAATCTTGCAGTTATTTAAGTGTTTTTGGAGAATTTTGTTGATATGCCGTCAGCGGGATAGCGGACTCCAGAGGGTTAAAAGATTAAAAATGATCAGAATAAAGTAGGGAAAATGGACCAAATGAGGATAAATTCCATTAAAGATGGGAAACAAATAAGAAATCTGATGTAAAATCTGAACTTGAGAGTAGAAAGTTCTGGCCAAAATATTGGCCCAATTAAGGTATTCTCAACAAAGCATGAATAGTCAAGTCCTCTTGAGTTTGGATGAGCATTTTAAGCTTCATTTAGCTCAAGTAAACATTTTGTGAACTAAGAACGATGAAAGAACTGAATGTTGGAACTGTGCTGTTGTTTCCTGTTGTCATGAAGGCAAATGTTACATTGAGGCTGGATCTCAAACTAATGGTTTAAAACAACAACATTGTAATTGCTTGGCAGCCCTGAGCTCTCTCTTCTCAACCTACCTGCTAGGCCTTTGTCCCAGAGTTCAAAAGAAGCAGTCTGGTAGGGTTAGCCATTAGCTCATGTGAGAGAGGCTTTTGACTGCTGCTAAGACCTTCCTTCACAACAGATTAAGGAGTGGTTTCCCTGCCATTGACATGAGGTGCTTGCAGTAATGACTCTTGAGGGCTTGGGGGGCTGGGGGGGAAGGGGGTAGAGAGCTTGCTTTGATGACGAAAGTGCAGCAGAAATCTTAGTGATATCAGCCGAGGATGTCGAGAAAAGAGCCTTTGATGTCTTTGATTATCGGAAATCATTTCTCCCAGTCATTATGCAGAAGGCTCTGGCGTAGTTAATGGTTGGACCTGATTGCTATAATAGAGGTAATTTTTTAGTCATGAGTGACTAAATCCCTTTAACGTCTGCAGAGATTTTAGTGTGTGTGTTAGCACGAACATTCATGAAGCTCTAACCTGGGGATTGCTATTTTAACATAAAATAAAATGAACTGAAGCATGAATTTTACATCACGTACGGAAGCCTACAATCGTATTGTATTCCGTTTTTTTCTTCGAGAACGTCTGGAACTGGAAAACATGAATGCCTGCATGTGTCATTCTTTACCAAATAAACCATCAATTCAGGCAACACTTGATTATGATAGAAATTTCTGCCCAACTACTTAAAAGCCCATTCAAGCTTAATTGATTGCTAGAACCAGCATGTGAGCTCTCCATATTCGTCCATTCGAGAGGAACGGCTTGCATTCTGAGCTAAATATTAAATACACAGTATATCTGACTGCAATAACAGTGACTGTCAAAAAGGTTATTAATCTGCAGAGGTTTAGCAGCTGTTTAGTCAACCTCCCCTGAAAGACGGCGCCGCTTAAACCCTCAAATAATGTTTCCCACAGCTAATGGGTTTCATTTCGATTCATCGGCGATGCTTGGCCCGGGCGACCCCGCCATCAGCGCACATATGTGCATGCGGCGCTCCAGGAGAAATCACTGTCTGTCTGTCCGACATGGGTGTTGCCGCTCTCTCTCTGGTGATCACGCTAAATGGCATCTGCTAACGGCAGGCTGACCTGTGGCACCCCGAGATGAGGAACCGAGCCGTTCTGTTGGCAGATTGGGAGGGAATTGGGAAGGCAGTGCAGGCTAAAGCCCCTGACTCCACCAGTACATTACATTACACTCGTCTTCTGATGAGCAGGCCGATGTGATTTCCATATAAATAGAGGCTGCTTCCATAAAGCAGGGGAGAGAGAGAAAGACAGAGAAAGAGAAAATGGTCATGTGTAGTTAAAACCAGCTGTTGCCCCACTGCAAGCGTGAGAGAAATGGATGAAAAAATACAGTGGCAATATGGAGAATATGATGGGGATATTATGTGTGTGTGTCTTTTTGCCTTTTGCTGTGACTGGTAGAGGAGCTCTCTTCTGGCAGGTCTGTGGAGATAAGAGCAGACGCCGAGCGACAGTTGGTTGTCAAAAGCAGCCATGCATGACCCGACACACCGCATCAGCCACAACCAAATAGCCTCGCTTATCTTCCGACACCGCCGTCTGGAGAATGACGACAGGCCCGACTTCCATTTTTCTCCATCCGCTCGCACTCCTTTTCTCCATCCGCAGAGAACCCTGCCTGTCTTTCAGCTCCACGCACTGCACATACACACCACTCTTTATGCCGTCACCTCTTATGCTGTCTGTGTTTGCCGTTATCTCCAGACAGCCTTTTAAACAGTTACACTGCGGCAACTTTTTAAAGGCTATCTCATGCCACTCCTGCTCCCTTTCAAAACGCCGCCGTAATTATTTGCATGGCACTTTGGGTAACGCTTGCCCTCATAGAATCACACAAAGCAAAAAAGGAAGAACAGACTCTTTTTTTTGGCAGTGGCAACCAATGAAAGTGGCTTATTGAAACAGAGCTCATTATGTAGGCCTAAATGGGGAACAGGTGGATGCTGTTAGTGAAAAAACGACTTCTTATCGCACCCTTTGAAAAACGCATTCTGATTAGTTATTCAAGGACCCTTTCAAGGACTCTAGGACACCTATTTAATCCAAACGCTGTTGCCATAAACTCGTATTTGCCATTATCAGTCTGTCTCTGTTTACATTATCGCTGTGTTTTCCTCAGTAGATCAACAACAAAGGACCATTTCGGCAAAAGGCCCATTCAGCAGCATATACAATGAAAATTCTTGTCAACAAGATTATACTTTTTTATATAATATACACAATTAAGAGCTGAATGCTCAAACCAAGCACCGTTGAGGAACCTTTACTTTGTTTTCTTGGTCATGATGAATCAGTCAGTTTTGTAATATCAGTAATTTTGCCATAAAAACTCAGGAAAAGGATATTAGCAGAGAGATTAATTATTAGCAGACGTGTGGACTCGAGTCACATGACTTTGACTCGAGTCCGACTCCAGTCACCAAACTGATGACTTGTGACTTGACTCGACATCATCACATACCTTTACTGACTTGGACTTGGACTTGAGATTTAAGACTTGAAAAGACTTGAAACCCCCATTTGTACTTAATAAATAAGTAAAACTGGATCATTTTGTATTAAATGATGCTGTAACGCTTGTCACAACCCGATCCGTTCACTCTGATTTGTACCACGCATGCGCATAAGCACGTCATTTCCAGATAAAGTTTTACAAATTGCATTGAATCCGAGTCGTTTTTGGTGAAGAATGAACACTTTTGCACTTTATCGTTTTATTAAATGTATGTTTAATTGTTTGTTAAAAAGAAGTCATTCACGTTTTTCGCACTTTGCAGGATTACTTACTAAAGGGTGGACTTGCATAGACGATGGGGAGCAGATGTGTGTTAGCAATGGCAGGGTTGCCAGGTCCCCAAAAATCTTCATCCCGATGTCTGACATAAAGCGTCCTAAACAACCTGACACCAGCCTAAAATCTAGAGCATCCAATCACAGATATTATTTTTAGCATGTGTGTGAAGAGCATTGGGGTAGACTTACTAGTATTAGATGACTGATTGGAATGGGATCTGAACATTTTTAGAGTAGAGAAAATGTTAAATATTAAATAATATTTAATAAATAAGTTAAATAAATGTGTTAAATATTAAAATGACGTTACATCTGGTGACTTGACTAGGACTTGAAGCTTAAGACTTGGGACTTGACTCAAGACTCACTTGTATTGACTTGAGACTTGACTCGGGACTTGACTGTCAAGACTTGAAACTTACTTGTTACTTGCAACTTAGTGACTTGTTTCCATTTCTGATTATTAGGGTCTTTGGCGTAGATCCTGTCTCCAGCCCAGGTCTGCAGCATTCGGCCTAGAGCAGATACTGCCAGATAGATGGATGGAATGGGTGGAGCCACCTCCCTAGACCAGGTCCAACCTGCTGGTGGTGGGGAGGAAGGAGGATGATGATGATGTGTTGGCGCGTGCAACCAATACAGCAGAAACAAAATGCTTCCTTTTAAAGTTGAGTAGTAATTTGTGATTGGTCAAGAAGCCGAATCAATGAGTGCCGTAGTACTTGCTTAGGTAAACACTGATGAAGTTTTTATTGCAGAACTTTCACTTCCACTTTCATTTCTTCTAATGCTTTCATTTATATAGTTTTACATCCTAAGCAGACCATTTCATTTACAGCACGTCGCAGTTATTTAAGTGTTTTTGCAGAATGTTGTTGATATGCTGCCAGCGGCCTCATCAACTACAATAAATGATATAGATATAGTGCTAGGAGTCTTGCCCAGTGACTCTTTTTTGACATTATGTGGAAGTATCATCTCGTCTCACCACTGTTAGAAGCAGTGAATACTCTACAACTTTGACAAACATGCATGTTAACTGTATTAAAACGTTTTGTTTGAAATACTATCAGTATGTTCAAGGCTAACATGACTGTTGCCAAAATGCTACTCCTTCCTCTTATCTCTGAACTGTAAGGTTTGATTGAAATGAAATGTGTTTTGCTGGTTTATTTTGGTGTGTGGGTCATACCACAGAAATAATATTTCTCTAAATTCATCCAGAGTTAATATCAACGGGGTTGGAATTTGGCAATGTTATTTTTCACAATTTTAATCCTCTTATTATCTATGAACTGTAACATTTGATTAGAATGAAATGTGAATGAATGTTACACTGATATAGCGGCTTTCTAATAACTAAGGATGCTTTACAATCCAAACAATCCATTTACACACTTAGAACTCAACCACACACCAGTGAGAAGTGGCAGCCAATCACGCACAGCGTCTCAACTGGAAGTGAACGTCCACCTGTAGGACTGCATTGAGCACTAGGGGGATCACCCAGGACAGAGTGCCAACTAGTGATGTGTCGTTCGCAAAAGAGCTGGCTCTAAGAGCCTATGCTTAGTAGTGAATCAGAGGAGCCGGCTCCCAATTTCCCATTAGCTCTGCTAACAAACCCCAGGAAAGGGGCAGAACTGATGGGCACACCATGCAGCCAATCACATGGGGGGACATGGGATTATACCATTATGTTAGCGCAAAGGGGAGATGGATGTTCCACTGTGCATGGGTGTAGTTCAGGTACACCTAGCAAGACGGTGAGAGACAGAGGTACAGAAAAAAACGAGAATATGAGTGATGAGTATGAGTAAAAGAAGCAGCATTTGGCTGTAATTTATAGACATTGGAAATAGCAGAGCAGAGTGTCGTCACTGCAAACTGAAAATTACAGTGAGAGCAGGTTCTACCACAAACCTGCACCGTCATATAAGAACAGTCCATCTCTTGGTGCAGTTGGATGAGAGAGGGCAAGCTAGGTCTATTTACTGACCCTGGTGACTCTGGTCCCAACAAGACTGTTGCTGCATCTACTACCCTCCCCAAAAGTAAGAATGTTTTTAACAGGACAAATGCACAAAATAAACAATTATAAAGTTTATCATATAAAGTCTGAAGGCAAAGGGGCTTTTCAGCACACAAACCATTTATTTTTGCTTATTTAGATTTAAATATGAGGCAACAAATGATAACAAGTAAAGAGCCATTTGGGAGCTGAAAGCCGGCTCTTCTTTGGGAGCCGTGCATAAAGCGCCGGCTCTCTTGAGAGAGCCGAACTTCCCATCACTAGTGCCAACCATGTCTGTGCAAACACATATACAATAATACATACACACCAGAGTCATTTGGAGCCAGTTCATTTGATCTCCATGTTTTTGAAATGTGGGAGGAAACCCACACAAACACAGGGAGAACATGGAAACTCCACCCAAATGGGGGCTTGAGCCCAAGAGCTCAGCACTGAGAGGTGAATGTGCTAAATAACAAGCCATGGTGCCATCCAAATTTAATCTGGTAATTTGTTAGATTTTAATTATTTGCAATATTTTAAATATTCTGGTCATTAAAATAAATTAACAGGCTACTTTAATGTAGATTTACATTTACATTTATGGCATTTAGCAGACGCTTTTATCCAAAGCGACTTACAATTGGGGGTTAGGTGCCTTGCTCAAGGGCACTTCAGTCGTGACCTGCCCTGGGATTGAACCGGCGACCTTCAGGTCACCAGACCAGATCCTTAACCACTAGGCCATGGCTGGTGTACATGAATATTTGCTTTTTGTGCATGCAAACATGGAGAAAATCATTTGAAATATTTGTTTCATTATATATGTATTAGCCCAACACAATACAAATGAACACATTTTGTTTATGTAATTAATGATTAGTCGATCAATTAACATGTGTCAGTTCAAATTTGGTGTATCTGACTGGCGCCACTTGACAGTAAATTCCTGGCCTGCTGTTTGTTGCCAGTCCACTCTGATGTGCAATAGTTGGGTTTAAATGAAGAGAAAATGTCTCCATTTGTTTCTAATAGCTAAAAAATGACTAAATTGCATTTTGTCAAAAGTCTGACCACTTCTGGCACTCGCCAGGTTTTACTGAGTTATTCTATGACAGTTCTCACCTGAAATGTGCAGTAATAAAATGTGCAGTTGGTTTGACAAGACAGTCAGCATCTAAAATTAAGTTGTATTCAGTATTCAGGCTCATCCTCCAAATACGTGTGCTGCAAATGACATTTAAATCTTTAAAGAAATTTTAAGGTTTCATGGGGAGCATAACGAAAAGGTAATTAATCCGCGGTATGATGTTCATTTTAATGACCGAGATTCTGCCCTGAAGAGTGGAATTTAACGAAGACCAATGCATCGAGTCTGAATTAATTTTCCCAAGGGTCAAAGCAAATTGTCCTTAACTACCACATGAAAAGAAGGTCAAATGTGCATTTGTAGATAAGACAAGCCCAACGGTGAAAGCTGTATTCAAAAAGAAAGAAGGAAGCTTGTTTGGCTGTGGAATTCAAGGGCATCAGGAAAGATTTGGATCAAGTTATTTTATATCCAGAAAGCAAAGCAAAATTCTTCAAACATTTTAGAGCCCTTGAGGGAGAGTTTGCTCCAACTGTGAGAGAAAAGCAAAATGTCATCAGCACATGAAGAAATATGACAGGAAGTACCATTAATCATAATGGGCGAATTATGAATTACTAGATGAATGGCTTGAGTCATGGGTTGTAGAGAGTGTAAACAATGTGGGAGTGAGTCTTTCTAAAGTGATGAATACTAAACTGGAGAAGCTATTTCGAACACAAAAATATCAACTTCTTCAACAATATGAGTAATCATCTCAAATGACCTAATAGCACTCTAAAGACTCAAATATATCTGCAAACAACTCAAGAAATAAGGGACTATCTAATCCTTGCCATTTTCAAAGCATTTGATCAAATGGCACACATATAGCCAAAGAATAATTAAATTAATCAAGCACTGATGGACCTACCGAATCCCACAATCCCAGAGTCATTGGTCATTGTGCTGTTAACACTACACGACTGGTTTAGCAGTAATCGCGAGTTTTGTCATGAGAACAGAACAGTACAGCCGGCGTGGAGGCTTTGAGCCTGCAGGATATGAGCCGGCAGTGCAGTTACAGTTATATTACATACTGTTGTCAGCATTATTTCATCTGTCTAATGCATTGATTATAGATGTAATCAATTACATTATTTCTCCAGGGCAGTCACAATAACAGGTAAACTGTGTCAACGGTCACATGGTTCTCTCTCTACGCCATCCCATTGGTTGTTGGTTGTTGACACAGTCGCCAACTGGATCTCAGATATTCAGCATATGAAATATTTACCGGGTGTCTGACTCATTGATGATTACTTGGTGATGGCTCGGTGAGCATCTTTCAGCAGTTCACACCATATGACTGAGCGAGTGCCGAGTAATCCCCGATTTGCCTCCGAGCTGAGGTTTTTGTCAGCGAGCTACAAGAAATTGTCAGGGACTGGAAATCTGGGCTAAAATTGTGTGAACCAGGCTTTAGGCTCTTACATTCAAGAATCTGCATCTTGGGCACAGAGTGGCTCAGCAGGCTAAGACGCTGACACTATGACCAGAGAATTGTGAGGTCGAATCCCGGTCATGCTGTTTGCCATCAACAACCGGGGCCCAAGAGAGCAAAATTGGCAGTGCTCTCTCTGGGCAGGTAGATGGCGCTGTCACTCTCACACTGCAATGTCTACTGGCTCAGGCGTCTACTGATTGGTCCATTTGAAACTAGAGACCTTGCACTTTCCTCCAAGCGTGCTGGCTCCCCAGGGATGGTGTATCAAGTGGTAGTTTGAAAAGAGGCGGTGGATGTATCACACGCAACGGAGGAGGCGTGTGCATGTCTAGAGTCAGGGACAGTGCAAAAGTGATGGGGAGAGCCACTAATGAGTTGGGTTAATTGGTGACTACTACATTGGGAAAGGGAGAAAATGGGCAAAAATGTATATAAAAAAAAAGAATCAGCATCTTTCAGTTCCTCTGAATGAATGTAAATATTAACTATTGCAAATGGTCTCGGGTCAAGGATGAAAGGCCCAAAGCATTTAAATAGAGGTTATCTTGTCAGTGTTGCTGGATGATTCAGAGTAAAATGTCATTTATTCATGAAGTTATATCACTGAAGGACATACTAGAGTTTCTTTCCATCAATAAATGCTAAACACTCAAAGTGTTTCAGCCTCAAGGCCAAGAGGCAGCTTGGCCATTTTCACATTTTCTAATGCATGTGTCATGACCACATTCAACATTGGAGCTAATACAGTGTTTAGGATGAGCTTAGTTGATGCCTGGCTCTATGTACCACATATTACAGTTTTTTCAAGGCTTTTAATTGACTGGTAATGGTGTGCTGACTTATGTCTGATTAAGAATTTATATCTGTGAACTCCTTATGAAATCCTATGAAGTCCCGTGACTGGTGATAACAACGTGTTTATGAAAAGCAGACTTTCATCACTGAGAAACCCAACAGAGTTCACTGAATGTATCTGAGGTATTTGATATTTGGCTTAAAATTTGAATTAAAGAATAATTGTCAAAATAGTGTGACCTCTGCTACCATGTGAAATCGTATATATCTAGTTAAAATATTTAATATTTCTAAGATATCTAATGTTGATACAGTGGTAACCCTACTTACGAGTTTAATCTGTGCAGGAGCTGAGCTTGTTAGCTGGTTTGCTCGTTAGCTGGATGCCTTTTCCCCGAAAGAATACATGTAAAACTGATTAATCCGTGTCAGCCGGCCAATATACAGTATACTTTAATATGGTAAATAATGTGTTTATATGGGTTTTTAAAAC
>BRDA01033922.1:0-10080 GCA_036984385.1 Crenuchus spilurus | reverse complement strand
CGACTACTGACTGCCATCAGCCCCTACAG
This sequence comes from Crenuchus spilurus, assembly GCA_036984385.1. NCBI lineage: Eukaryota > Metazoa > Chordata > Actinopteri > Characiformes > Crenuchidae > Crenuchus > Crenuchus spilurus. The sequence goes on along the minus strand of BRDA01033922.1, from coordinate 10,051 downwards.
AGCAGCTACACACTCATATACACATCAGGCACATACACCTGTTTCCATTGTCACATTACAGTAATTTCTCAGCCATCTGTGAAGTTAGACATCTGCAAAATGAATATTTTAGTGTTCAGACTATTAGCCCCAATGTGATTTTTGATCTACATTGTATCCAGAGTGAGTTTTGATGGTTTAGACAACCAAAAACCACATGAAATTAAAATTTTTAAAATCATATCCACTCCACATTTGGAAGTATCTTAGTCCCAGTGTGATGGACATATGGGGATCCAAGAAGAGCACCACAAATGACATGTAATCAGGAGTCCCAGGTTTCCAAGTCTCAACAAATTTTCCAGCCCACTGTCTTAAAAAACGCTACAGAAGTTTAAAACTAACACAAAATCTAAAGAGGATAATCACAGACATTTGAGGCTATTATCACTTTTTTACTATTCTTAAATCTTATTTTAGTCTTACTTTGTCATCTATTTCATTCATTTTCTTTCCTATTATAAGTTCATAGCATATGTAAGTATGTGTTTATAACTAAGCATTTTTAGTAAATAAACATACTTTTCATACTCTGTTCTAATCTATCTTTTCAAATATATTTTCAGATGTTACTATAAGAGTTATTTGTTGTGGTATATTTTTATAGTTGTCCAAAATTTGTGAACCTGGCAACACTGAAGCTACATCACCAGCATGGCTGTTGTTACAGATGCCTATGTCATTACAGCAACAACCCAAGCAGATAGATTTGTTATGAAACCAACCTGCTCACTTTCAAATAACAGTGTGGACGGTCATCTCAACAGATTTGATTTCAGAATCTAATCCAATTTATCTGCAGCCTGAACACAGTCTTAAGCTTTATTTCTCGAGTTAGTTTTATGCAAACTGGTTTAGACTTCTGATGATTAAAAGTTCAGTTTTAAGTTATTGCTGTGTTTGATTTGTTCTTATCAGCTGATGTTTACAGACATTCTTCACTATCTGCTCTGGATCCTCGTGTATAAGTCCTGTATATGATCTCTGGAGTTTAAAGGGTTAAAGTTCGCCTTTATCAGACTTGTGTAAATGCTGGAGTCAGTGTGGAGGAGATTTGGGGAATTCTGTGTTGTTGAAGTGCTGAGTCATCATTAGATTAGACTAAACGACCTGTCCAGCCCAGATGAACTGATATCAGAACTGATTCAGAATCATCCTGACTGAGTCATATCTGAGGATCTGAGTTTACTGAATCATAAAGGGAAAGTCCCTTTAAATGCTATCAGCTGTAATTATCTTAAACACCAGGATTATTTAGTCTGTCTGTGAGTTTGGGGATGGGCATTAGTGTTGGACCCATACAGACAGGACCAGTCCAGTTTCACACAGAATGTTTAGACAGAGAAAGTGTTAGATTTGATATTAAACTTGTGTTATTAACATATTTGAATGAAGTTGTTTGAATATTGCTTAAAGTCAAAGTCTCTGCCTACACCTGGTGATTTCATATCTTATCAGGGATTTAATGATTTACATCAGCATTGCTTTGGCTACCTTTGATTGGTCACTATGTGTATGAGCAGATTCACAACCATAACAATCAAACCGAGACTTTTGAGACTTTGTCTATGATGAAATAATAATAATAATAATAATTTCCATTTATATAGCGCCTTTCAAGAAACCCAAGGACGCTTTACATAGAGGTGGAATAGGTAAACAAAAAAACAAACAAAAAACTGACAACAAAAAATGGAAAACATATGGACAAATCATACAACACACTTAAGATTAAGTTGAATGGAAATATTGAGTAAACAGGTGAGTTTTTAGCTGAGTTTTGAAAGTGTGTAGGGATAATGATAGACGGAGAGAGAGAGGAAGAGAGTTCCAAAGTGTCGGTGCAGCCACACTAAATGACCGACCACCCATGGTGACAAGCTTAAATCTGGGGACAACCAGGAGACCAGTATCAGATGATCTTAATCTGATATTAAATATCTATTTAAGAGTGTTGATTGTCCATAATAATGCACTGAATTCATGTAACCATAGTAAATGAGGGGGTTCTCAGGAGCTCTGAAATGTTGACTCCAAACTGTGGTGAAGATACTGTTGGAAGGGTTCAAAACTGCACTCAAAATGTGATATTTGAAAGATTGTCATTGAAATTAAATCCAATGTTTTTTTCATAAATTCTATAGATTTAGGAGCTAAATATGTACCAGTATTAGCCAACAACATACCTGTATGTTTATTAGTTTACAAGTTTATTATTATTATTATTATTATTATTATTATTATTATTATTATTATCCATCCATTATCACACCCGTTTAATCCTTATCAGGGTCGTGGTTAGACACCTACCCCTCACTCAACTAAACCCAGGACAGGGCACCAATCCAGGGTGCCCACACATGCACATACATACACAAACACACACACACACGCACAGACAAGTTAGAGTACATAATCCACCTGACCTCCATGTTTTTGGACTGCGGGAAGAAACCACAGACCCCGGAGGAAACCCACGCAGACACGAGGAGAATATGGAAACTCCGCTCAGATACATACTCGAACCCAAGACCTCAGACCTTATTATTATTATTATTATTATTGATGATGAAGATGCTGCATTAGCGTAAATATAAATTATAAGAAAGAAATGTGCAGAAGCTAGAATCTAGAAAAGATCAGTCGGGGGTTTTTCTAATGTTAAACATGGTAGTGGATCATTGTTGACTCGTAAGTCAACAGAAGGGTTAATGTACTTTATTGTTTTTTTAAACATGTAGGGTGAGATTAGGACAGATTTGTCTGCTGTGAAAAACTGTGTGTGTGTGTGTGTGTGTGTGTGTGTGAGTGTGTGTGTGTGTGTGTGTGTGACAGAGAGAGAGAGAGAGAGAGAGAGAGAATGCTGGGGTAAAGGTGTGAAATTGCCTCATTATGTGTTTGAATATTCCATCAACACCCTCCTGAGCTCCTCTATTATAACTGCCCCACCTCCACATCACACACATATATTCTGCCATCCTACACACACTCTCTGGATCAGTGGGGTATCATGAATAACAATCTTGTTAGGCTCCACCCTCTTACCCCCAATAGACCTGAAGAAAAAGCTGAGAGAAGAGGAAGTTAGCCTTAAGCTGGTTGTCACGGTGAAGCAGAGAACATGAAGAAGAAAGAGTGTGTGTGTGTATCTCTCTCTCTCTCTCTCGCTCGCTCTCTTTCTCTCTCTCTCTCTCTCTCTGTGTGTGTGTGTGTGTGTGTGTGTGTGTGTGTGAAATTTGCTGTGAAATTGTTGTGGCGACTGTGACGGATCCTCATTTCCACCCAAAGTACAGCGGAATGCGCATACACACACACACACACGCACACACACACACACACACACACATTAATGCTTTTGTTCTTATACACTACTGCCTGTGTTTGGAACAGTCCACTATATGTTCTTCTATGGTGTGTGTGTGTGTGTGTGCGTGTGTGTGTGTGTGAGAGAGAGAGAGAGAGAGTGTGTGTGTGTACTTGCTCAGATCAAAATTGGGGACAAATCTCAAAATATAACTGGGGACACACTACTCCTATTTTTAGCAATAAAACAGCACAGTTAGCTAACACATTAAAACAATATTTTGTCTGAAATTCTAAATAGTCCCCAAATCACCTGTGTGAAGTGTGCACAACATAGAACCCCCTGAGGGAGTCAGTGGTATTGCATTTCCTGCTCTTGTTTTTATCCATTTGGAGTCGGTGGACCTGTCTGCAGGAACAAAGTGGAAATTCCACATAAACACTTTATAACTATAGATTTTATTTTAGAAACAAAACAAACTACCCAGAAACCTTAGAGTCTATATAAATATATATAAATACACACATACAGTGTATCAAAGAAGTGAGTATACCCCTCATATTTCTACAGATATTTAAGTATATCTTTTCATGGGACAACACTGACAAAATTATACTTTGACACAATGAACAGTAGTCTGTACAGCTTATATAACAGTGTAAATTTATTCTTCTCAATAACTCAATATACAGCCATTAATGTCTAAACCACCAGCAACAAAAGTGAGTACACCTCATAGTGAAAGTTCCTGAAGTGTCAATATTTTGTGTGGGCACCATTATTTTCCAGAACTGCCTTAACTCTCCTGGGCATGGAGTTTACCAGAGCTTCACAGGTTACCACTGGAATGCTTTTCCACTCCTCCCTGACGACATCATGGAGCTGGCAGATATTCGAGACTTTGTGCACCTACACCTTCCGCTTGAGGATGCCCCAAAGATGTTCCATTGGGTTTAGGTCTGGAGACATGCTTGGCCAGTCCATCACCTTTACCCTCAGCCTCTTCAATAAAGCAGTGGTCGTCTTAGAGGTGTATTTGGGGTCATTATCATGCTGGAACACTGCCCTGTGACCCAGTTTCTGGAGGGAGGGGAGTTCATGTATCCCCCAATGAAATGTAACTCCCCAACACCTGTTGCACTCATGCAGCCCCAGACAATGGCATTCCCACCACCATGCTTGACTGTAGGCATGACACATTTATCTTTGTACTCCTCACCTGATCAGACCATAGGACTTGGTGCCAGTAATCCATGCCCTTTGTTGACATGTCTTCAGCAAACTGTTTGCAGGCTTTCTTGTGTACATACTTCAGAAGAGACTTCCTTCTGGGGTGACAGCCATGCAGACCAATTTGATGTAGTGTGCGGCGTATGGTCTGAGCACTGACAGGCTGACCCCCCACTTCTTCAATCTCTACAGCAATTCTGACAGCACTCCTCTGTCTATCTTTCAAAGACAGCATTTGGCTGTGACGCTGAGTATGTGCACTCAGCTTCTTTGGACGACCAACGTGAGGTCTGTTCTGAGTTGACCCTGCTCTTTTAAAATGCTGGATGATCTTGGCCACTGTGCTCCAACTTAGGTTCAGGGTGCTGGCAATCTTCTTGTAGCCTTGGCCATCTTCATGTAGTGCAACAATTTGTCTTTTAAGATCCTCAGTGAGTTCTTTGCCATGAGGTGCCATGTTGGAACTTTCAGTGACCAGTATGAGAGGGTGTGAGAGCTGTACTACAAAATTAAACACACCTGCTCCCTATGCACACCCAAGACCTAGTAACACTAACGAGTCACATGACATTTTAGAGGTAAAATGACAAGCAGTGCTCAATTTTGGACATTTAGGGGTGTAGTCTCGTAGGGGTGTACTTACTTTTGTTGCCAGTGGTTTAGACATTAATGGCTGTATATTGAGTTATTTCGAGGGAAGAATAAATTTACACTGTTATATAAGCTGCACACAAACTATTTTTCATTGTGTCAAAGTGTCAATTTGTCAGTGTTGTCCCATGAAAAGAGACACTTAAATATCTGCAGAAATATGAGGGGAGTACTCACTTTTGTGATACACTGTATATGTATATATATAATCATAGAAACAGAACATGTATTAAAATGTTATTGATGTTACTCAAGTGATTTTAACAAAAGCTAAAAGTGATAAACTCTATTTTCTCTACTTCAAGAAGGTGGGGGTTTCTAATAAAGTGGACACTAAATATATGGTCTGATGTGTGTACATGTGGCTGTTGTACACTATAACTATAAATGGTTTGTTAAGTGCTCTTAAGGATCTTTTAAAGAGTGCATTATGTCTGCCATATGGCTGTATTGATTGTGTGTGGGGGTGAGATATGTTACTGCAATATTGATTAAGTGTCTGTGTGTGTGTGTGTGTGTGTGTGTGTGTGTGTGTGTGTGTGTGTGTGTGTGTGTGTGTGTTTGTGTGTGTGTGTTTTCTCCTTGTTAAATAATACATTAACAATACAGTCCACTCTTCTGCTTAAGAGACAGAGAAACACCAGCAGTATCTAATCAATACTCACTCAAAGTGCTACACCAATCACTAATCAATAACCTTTCAAGCTCATATACATGTTCTTCAATTACACTGACCATTGGCCATGTTAAATCAATAATTAACCAACAACTCTAAATTACTGCAATTTTAGTAAAAGAACTTTTAGTTGCTTTAGTTGCTGATCTTGGAAGATGCATTTCAATTTTAGTTTTAGAAGATATAATTTAATTTTACAAGGTTTAGTTCTAACTGGATTTCATTTTAGAGATGTAGTTTTAGATGGGTTTAGTTTTAATGTGTAGTAGTTACTGGGTTTAATTTAAAAAGGTATAGCAATAACTGGGATTAGTTTTAGAAGGTGTACATTGGTTAGTATCTGGGTTGGTTGTGGTATATCTTGTTGTTTTTGGGTTTAAACTCTTCAAAAGCTTATTTTAGTTGAGAAGAGTGAGACTGATGATAAGACTGAACACTTCTGTCCAAAAACAGCAGGACTCAGATTTTTCTTCCAAGTAGCATTCTTTCTCTCTCTCTCTTTCTCTCTCTCTCTCTCTCTCTCTCTCTCTCTCTCTCTCTCTCTCTCTCTCTCTCTCTCTCTCTCTCTCTCTCTCTCTTACACACACACACACACACGCAGGAATCCTGAACATCCCCCAGTTTAAACACAGCAGTGTGTGAGTGTAATTAGGTTTATTTATGGTTTTATTTTGATCTGTAATAACAGGAGCTCTGAGACAAAGCAGATCTAAATCAAACTGATTTACTCTAAATCAGATCAAACATCTAAGTCAGGCTGATTTTTGTGAACTTTCTTTAGATACTTCAAGTTCAAATAGTTCAAACCAGCTTTCTAATAAGCTTCTACAAGCTCAAAGCAGTAATTAAAAAAGCATTTGTGGGTGGAGCTACATAAGAATGCATTTGTGGGTGGAGCGGTAAAACACATTTTTAGATGGAGCTTCATAAGACAGGATTTGTGGGTGGAGCTAGAAAAGAACACATTTGTGGATGGAGCTGCGAAAGAAAGGATTTGTGGGTGGAGCTACAAAAAAAATTGTGGTTGGAGCTGCAAAAGAGGACATTTGCCTGCTTTACTCTGCACTTCATAACAGGGCCAGTGCACCGCATATGCAGACTACATACTGTGCATGGGGCCTCATTTGGGGAGGGGGCCACCATCTAAAACAAAAATAAAAAATCCTTAATTTACACGTGCAACTGCCCGCTGAACAATGGCTCCAACCGCAATTGACTTTTATCAATGGGGGAGAGTGGAGCTCGACGAACACTTGCATACTGAAGGGAGGTAGGATGGGGGCACACAAAGCATTTGTGCTTAGGGCACCCAGATGCCTAGCACCAGTACTGCTTCATAAAATAGCTTAAACTTGTGTAGCAGCATGCTGCATTGGCCATGTTGGAACAGGAAGTTCTGATGCAGAATCATCAAAGGATCACCCTTCTACCAGCACTGTCTGTCTGAGCTCTTATTCCTCTTTATAGTTCACAGTAAGTCTCACTCTGTCTTAAACCACAACCACTAGTCTGTCATACCTTCACTAACATCTGCATCAGCTCTGAAAAGTTCTGCTGATGAAACCACAGGGCTATTTAGGTGACTACTGAGCTGTAGTGTTTGACAGTGATGCAATAAGTTAGCAGATAAACTCTCTGAGATAAGTGGAGAAACGTAGATGTGATTTGTGTGTGTGAGCTATAACAGTAGACTAATCGCACTCAGAGTAGCAGATGTATGTCAGGGCACATTTTATTACTGTGTGAAGGGTTATGATCATATTTTTATACAATAGTTCCTCATTTGTGTTTAGTTTGGAGACGGGAAGCGTGTGCTGACTCCAAATATGGCTAAGAGCTGGACGACCAGACAGGCCAATGTGATAACATCTGAGGGAATCACCTCCATCCTAACACTATTACATACACTCAGCTTTATTTTAGTGGTGTGTGTGTGTGTGTGTGTGTGTGTGTGTGTGAGAGAGAGAGAGAGAGAGAGAGAGAGAGAAAGGGGAGACCCCCTGTATGAGTGTTTTTCTTGTCTTAGAATTTTACGGATTTACATTTAAATGTTTAATTATCTTCTGTGAGTCAATGCCTAACAAAGCCTTCATCCATACCAAAGAGCAGAGACAATAAACTTCTATACACCATCACACACACCAGCAGGACTCCTCTGTGTGTATGCGTGCGTGTGTGTGTGTGTGTGTGTGTGTGTGTGTGTGTGTGTGTGTGTGTGTGTGTGTGTTTGAACATTCAAAGTCTTAACTGGTATGAAACAAAAATTAAAAAAAACACAGGAAAACTCAACATTATTATAATTATTATTATTATATAAATTATTTAGTCAGCCACTGATTGTGCAAGTTCTCCCACATAGAACGTATTTGGTCACCTACCAACCAGCAAAAATTCTGGCTCTCACAGACCTGTTAGTTCTTCTTTAAAAAACCCTCCTATTCTGCACTAATTACATGTATTAATTGCACCTGTTTGAACTTGTTACATCTATAAAAGACACCTGTCCACACAATCAATCAATCACACTCCAAAGAGCTTTCTAAGGACAACAGGGACAAAATTGTAGAACTGCACAAGGCTGGGATGGGCTACAGGACAATAGGTAAGCAGCTTGGTGAGAAGGCAACAACAGTTGGCACAATTATTAGAAAATGGAAGAAACACAAGATGACTGTCTGTGGCTCCATGCAAGATCTCACTTTCTGGGGTAAGGATGATTCTGAGAAAGGTCAGGAGTCAGCCCAGAACTATATGGGAGGACCTGGTTAATGACTCTGAAGAGAGCTGGGACCACAGTCTCAAAGAGGACCATTAGTAACACACTACGCCATCATGGTTTAATATCATGCAGAGCATGCACGGACCCCCTGCTCATGTCAGCACATGTTCAGGCCCATTCCAAGTTTGCCAATGACCAGAGGAGGCATGGGAGAAGGTCATGTGGTCAGATGAGACCAAAATAGAGCTTTTTAGTACCTACACCACTCGCCATGTTTGGAGGAAAGACAATACTGAGTTGCATCCCAAGAACACAATACCTACTGTTAAGCATGGGGGTGGAAACATCATGCTTTGGGGCTGTTTTTCTGCAAAGAGGACAGCACGACTGATCCATGTTAAGGGAAGAATGAACGGGGCCATGTATCGTGAGATTGTAAGCCAAAACCTCCTTCCATCAGTGAGAGCATTGAAGATGGAACGTGGCTGGGCCTTCCATATTCATTGTTTTCGTGTGACGTCACAACCTTCGTGTTTTGAGTATCCGCCATCTTGTGGATGAAGACAAAGAGAGCGATAGTGCTTACAGATCTGTTAGTTTGTTAGTTTATGACAAAATATAGTTCTTTAATAAAATGGAAAGCGAGAAGAAGATGTTGAAAGTCATCCAGAGGTACCTTGATGGTCTCGATGTGGCATCGAAGGTGAGATATTTAGAGAAAATTGGTCTCATAAATGACAAGGATCCGTACGAATTGCCCAAGCATCATTGGAAAAGGGATGTACTTGAGTGGCCGAACATTACATATCCGAACATCATAAACTACCTTGTAAATGGTGTGAGTGCCTAAGATTTAAAAGCTTACAAGTCTCTGGATGCCTACAATCAATTCGTTTGTGGATGGGTGAAGGACATTAGTAGCATGACCTTCACGGACAAGTGTCTGTTGACTGCAAGGGTAAACTAACGATTTACTGATTATTATGATTATAGAGCTGTATAAATTACAGTGTTAAACCCGTTTTTAACTGATGTTTTGACTTTAGATAGTCTATTACATGCCGAATTGTACTAAATTATTGACTTAAAAGTCAAAATAAAGCTCAGTTATTAGTTAGGCCAATGAAGTTTCCATATGCATGACAATACAGTGAGGAAAATAAGTTTTTGAACACACTGCGAATTTGCAAGTTCTCCCACTTAGAAATCATGGAAGGGTCGTCTTGTCTCATGTGCAGAAAAACAGCCCCAAAACATGATGCTTCCACCCCCGTGCTTCACAGAAGGGATGGTGCTTTTGGGATGGTACTCATCATTCTTCGTCCTCCAAACATGGTGAGTGGAATTAAGACCAAAAACTTCTATTTTGGTCTCATCTGACCAGAGCACTTTCTCCCATGACTCCTCTGGATCATCCAAATGGTCATGGGCA
>BRDA01033919.1:0-13526 GCA_036984385.1 Crenuchus spilurus | reverse complement strand
GTCCCCAGACGTCTGTTGAGTGTTGTAAGAAGAAGGGGGGATGCCACACAGTGGTAAAAATGGCCTTGTCCCAACTTTTTTGGAATTTGTTGACAACAAATTTTTCACTTAAAATGTTACATTTACTCAGATTAAACTTTTGATCTGTCATCTATGTTCTATAACGAATAAAATATTGACATTTGCCATCTCCACATCATTGCATTCAGTTTTTATTCACAATTTGTATAGCGTCTCAACTTTTTTGGAATCCGGTTTGTAAATCAAACATAAAACCATTAGTTATTGTCTATCAGTATGAATACATCAGTGAGTCACAACACATCCCAATAACCACCTGCAGCACAGCCTGACAAGTCTAAACATCTCAGAGACCTTGTGTCACTGTGACCTAGCTGAAGAGAGAACATTTTAAATATCACATTCCCTGTAAATGACTAAGTAATCAGGTAAGCAGGAAAAGGATATAACTTTGTTATTAATAAGAGTGTAAGGGGGTGGTTGGCTCCTACAGATGAATATAAAATATATAACAGTTGACCTTTTTGTATTAAATTATGAACACAAAAGGACTTTTTTCCTGATATTCTCAATTTTGGAGATATGCTTATAGTGTTATGGGAGGCAGCCAAGTTACCCACTATATGAACACCTATCTGCTATTTTCACACACTCTTCAAACTCCGGTGGTGCTCTGAATGCAGCTCAGAAAGGTTATTTCCAACTACCCCTTTACAACTTGAATAGATGTGAGTAAGAGAAAGAAATGCTGGTCTACTGTTCAGAAAAATTACATGAAAATGGTAAAGTTGGATTTTCATGATCAGGTTCATGTATACTCTGCATTCATCACCATCACATGTTTAATATTTTTGACACTATTAAAGCCCCAAGGGACCTAAATTTGTTTTCTTTGTATTTAAATCTTGTTAATCTTGTTCCTCTGGGCCCACAATATGCAAAGTATATCTTATAAGGGGCGGCACTAAGCCCGGCTCCAGGGCTATAGCCCCGGGTCTTTTTTCATTAACCCCGGGTCTAAAAATGTTCGCTTAACGGGTAATGATCTATAGCTCTGGGTCATTTTTCCATTAGCCCCGGGTCAATGGAATGAATGTTAATATGTTTTTTTGCTTCAAACCGACATTTTGTACCGAGGGAGGGTAAGCTAAGCCCTGGGTGTCTGAACATTTTAGGTATGCCCCTGTGTCTTTTGACAACCTTTCCAAAGTCTGTATTTCTTTTCTGCTGTCTTTGTTCTGTTCTCTGTAAAGAAATTATTCAGTTTCCTGAGAAATGGCTCTTCGACTCATCTCTAGCTCCTACAATATAAACAAAACACATTTGGTTTGTTGTGAACTTTGGACATCAGCTTTCCATATGAGTCACAAATGGCTGTTGATCATGCAAGACCATGTCTAGACTGTTCTAATATACATTATTAGTATTGATTTTTCATTTATTATTACTTTGCTATATGTTTAACACCAACATTTAGCATTACACAAGAAAAAAAAAAATACGTTCCATTGATTTAAATATGTATTTATGAATATGACAAAAAAACATACCTCACCTCTACACCTAAAATGTCTGTTAAAAAGTGATCATTGACATGCATAAATGAAATCTGAGAGCAACAGGAAAAATTCCCTAAAAGCATAAGAGGAATCACATCTCAAAACAATACAACATGGTCCAGTTGCTAAAACGAGCCCAGAACTATCTGTATCTGCGTGTCTGTTTTCCATCCATCAATCATCTTCCACTTCATTCTGATCAGGGTTGTGGTGAATTCTCTACCCCTTCACTGGGCTAGAGCAGGGCATCACACTACCCTAGCTAAACCCAGGACAGGATGCCAATCCATCACTGGGCAAACACAAACACAGACAATTTAGAGTATCTGGACCTCCATGTTTTGAGACTGTGGAAAGAAACTGGAGACCCCAGAGGAATCCCACACAGACACGGGAAGAACATGGAAACTCCACCCACATGAGGATTTGAACCCAAGACCTCAGCATTGATAGGCAAGTGTGCCAGCCCACCACTAGGGGCAGGCACTCCTCTCTTGATTCACTAGTGCCAGTCATCAGCGGTTATTGCCTGCAGCTAGTGACTGACTTATTTAAAGGTTTTGGTCAATGTGTTTGGCAAAGATTCATTGGCTGTTCTTATGCAGGTCTGACTATGCCAGTAACCAGTGATCCTTCTCTAAGGGTCTAAGCCCTGACTTGGTTAAACAGTCTCCAGCACATTGTCTCTGGCCTTAGGCCAGAGGCTCTTCTTTTGGGAGAGTCTCTCTTCTGTTCTTTTCTATTTTTTGATTTGCAGCAGTTCTCATCCTTAATCCTGTTCAGGGATGCTCTCCTTTTCTTTATAACTTTTTATGTTTCATAGTGTAGTAATACAGCAGAGCAATGTATATGTTGTTGCCAGTAGCCCTGGTGATCCCTGGTTCAAATCCCAGTCACCAGGACTTTGGTTTTGTTTTGTTTTTTTGGCTCATGCATTATTTACCATTCTTCTATCTGCATTTGGGTCCAACCTGGTGGCTTCTGTCAAATAGTATTATCTAAAATGTGGCTGCAATCCAGTGAAAAATTCTCCCTTCCATGTGGATCCAGAGCTCCCAAAGATCACAAAAATGTGCATAAAAATCACTGACCAGAATAACAGATAAGAGCACACACCCAGTTCACTCTTAAATAAAACGTTTTTTTAAGCTTAAATTTTTAGCATAGTGCAGTTCCATGGCACAAAAAAACTGCACATTAAACCTAGAACAAGTCTGAGCTTTAGCTTATAGTATGACAGAATGTTCTCTCTCACTGAACTAAAGCCTCACACTTCTCCTTTCCTTTTGCATAAAACTTACATGCAGATTTTAGAAAAGACGGGAAAAGTTGAGCTCATTCTCTCATTTACTGCTCAATTTCTCTAAGAAGCTCACACTTCTACACCAGTCTGCAAAGCTAAGTGATGGGATTAAAGTATGTGAGCAAAACAAAAGCACGTAAAAAATACTTGAAAGATGAAATAGTTATGTGGAAAAGTAGCAGAAAAATCAAAATGTATTTATTTTTAATAATCAGTTATCATCAATACCAGTAAATCCACCATCCATAAAGCCACATCATACTGCATACAATATTTTTTATAGTGAAAAAGCTTGATGAAGATACACTCAAGAGGAACCAACACTCAGAAACAAGTTAAATGATAACGTAATTGGGAGCAAGTACTGAATTACCTTTCACTGAATTCTGCAAATATTTTTGTTAACCTAAAATAGCAGTTCTCTAATGCGATGTACAATGTGTATATTATACCACACTGTTCATCAACGTGTTGTTTATTAAGTAATGATTTACCATTTCCCACCCAAAACCTTTGGCGATGATGATGTTACCGCAAACCGTTTGAAAGGTTGCTGTTCCCAAACATTTGACGGGCAAGGCATGAATAGACCAGACATTTTTTTGGCCACTTATTACACTCCCACTCATGGCAGTGTAACAGGACACACTCAGCCGAGTGCACACAGCGAGGCATTAGCAGACAGAGGTCGTAAGGGCATGTGTTGTGCACCGTTGCTGTCTTTTCTCCAGCTCAGCGGCCCGAGTCTGTGCTGCGGAGGAGCAGCGGAAGCATCACTCTCATTAGAGGGAATCTGTGTGAGCCTCACATTAGCATGCTGAAAGATCAGGCCTGCAGGCTCCTGTTGTTAGGATGCACTCTGACAACTAGACAAACCAATCCCTGTCACCACAGTACAGAGGAACGCAACCATAACATGAGAGAGAGAGAGAGAGAGAAAGAGAGAGAAAGAGAGAGAAAGAGAGAGGGGGAGAGAGAGAGAGAGAGAAAGAGAGAGAGAGAGAGAGGGGGAGAGAGAGAGAGACAGAGAGAGAGAGAAAGAGAGAGGGGGAGAGAGAGAGGGAGAGAGAGAGACAGACAGACAAAGAGAGGGAGAGAGAGAGAGAGAGTGACAAAGTGAGGGAGAGAGAGAGAGAGAGAGAGAGAGAGAGAGAGAGAGAGAGAGAGAGAGAGAAAGAGAGAGAGAGAAAGAGAGAGAGAGAGTTTATTCTGGATGATCAAAGAAAACGTTTCGACTTCCAGTGACCTAGGATGACTTCACTGCACTTTGTGGAATCAATGGGTGTTGCCTTTGTTGTGGACAAAGCCCTTAGAGTAGGAGGTATTTTGTTGATATGGTAACATTGTTTATTATCGTGACATATTACATTGCTCTAGAAAAGCTCTTCAAAAGAAAGCCAGCCTGGTTCAGTGGAAAGGACATGCAGAGAGTAGCTAACGCATCAATCTGACACAGATGCAGGTGTCGCTAATGAGCTGGAAAACCCCCCAAAAGGCAGAATGGGACGGGAGATGAATGTCTGTTTGTTTGTGTATGAATATATGTATTAAACTCTTTGTGGGGACCAAATTTTACCACCATTATAGAAACCTTCGGAACATTGTGGGGACATTTATCTGGTCCTCATAATGAAAACTGCTTTTTATATGGAAATGCTGCATCCAGTTCTTTCAGAGAAGTCTTTATAGTAGCATCATTAATTAGAAAACTATTTAAAAATGATTCTTAAAAGTAAATCTTATAGTCAAGTCTTGTCAATTTGTTTTTCCTTCTCATGTTCATGACTCTTTATAATCTAGCTCTTCCACATCTCGCCGATCTTCACATCTATATACCCTCACATACCTCCTCTCCTTTGTTTCTCACTATACCCTGTACTCGCTCCATTACCATGGACTCTAGAGCTTTTAGTCATACTGCTCCTCTCCTGCGGAACTCTCTCCCACAAGACTTATGTAATATTCTCCTCCTGTTTTTAAATTCATAAAACTGGCCTACGTGATTTGACTCTGACCTCAGGCTTATACTTGAATTATGTTTACATTCAGATTTTATTTTATTTTGTCATCATTTTTAAATACTTACTGCTATGCCTATTTAACTAATGTCTATAATGCTTTGCTGTTTGCTTTTATTTGTGTCATTGAGTGCCTTGAAAGGCATCTATACATAAAATGCATTATTATTATCATCATCATCATCATCATCATTTTTATTATTATTATTATTATTATTATTATTCCATCCATCCATTATCACACCCGCTTAATCCTTATTAGGGTCGTGATTAGTCCCCTACCCTCTCACTGGGCGCAGGGCAGGGCATTACACTATTCAACTAAGCCCAGGACAGGACGCCAATCGATCGCTGGGTGCACACACGTACACACACACAGACACACACACACACAGACACACACACACACACACAGACACACACACAGACAATTTAGAGTACCCAATTCACCTGACTGCCATGTTTTTGGACTGTGGGAGGAAACCAGAGACCTCGGAGGAAACCCACACAGACACGGGGAGAACATGGAAGGTCCGTTCAGATGAGGGCTCGAACCCAAGACCTCAGCGCTTAGAGGTAAACATGCTAACCACTAAGCCACCGTGCCGCCCTATTATTATTATTTTTATTATTATTATTATTATTATTATTACTATTATTATTATTATTATTATTATTACTATTTTTATTATTGAACCATAACAACTGAAAGAACTATTTGCATGCATACATGACTCTGCATGATTTATTGGTTCTTCCTTATGATGGAGAACTTGTTTTAATTGGTTCTATATAGCACCAAAATAGTGTCAAGTCTATCAAAGTTTATCATAGCGATCTCTCTTATTATAAGTCAATAAATACAGTTGAAAGACTAAGTATTTCATGAAATATTGATCCATAATTTGCAGTAAAATATAGTTACATTAACTTACAATTAATCATCTGTTTTTGCTTGTTTTGAAAAGTTGAGAATATTTTTTTATTTTTCCAGAGATTAGAGGTTTCACTTCAACAGTGATGATTTTGCTGATCTGTGTGAGTTTAAATCAGTGGAAAAAGACAGAATATCAAACTTATATGAGCTTTTTCATATGTACTGAGGTGTGAAACAACATCACAGGCTCGTAAAAGATTGATATGGCTCTTTAAATGCCCTAATACTGTTATCTTATTCTACTTTTCCAGGTCTTGCTGACAGTGATGCAGCCCAAAAGTTGGGAATGCTTGTTTTAGGCCTCTTACTCCACACCAGAGAACAGCTTTGCTATGTCCAAGTTCCTTACATGTGAAATCAGAGTAAGGCTTTAAAAAATAATTCCATGAAACAACTAGTCAGCCACTGTTACCACAGACACTCCACAGCACTACCACAACTTATGCCTCGGCCGATGACACATCCAAATATTTATGGTAATCGTTGCGCCCTTGCTCAGAACGCTGTAACTAATTTCAGCTCCGTCTCTCTTGTGTGTGTGTTATCACTTTAGCGGAGCCGTAATGTAAACACAGCATTACAAAAGTGCCCTTATTGCACGTGGAGGGAATAAAACGAAGGACCATTTTGGCACTTACCCAGCGTGTCTTATAAATAAGTAATAGCCCTGGACATGTAGTGGTTAGTAGTGGTGGAAGCAGGTCCATGCATCAGCCCCACCTCTGTTTGCGTTGTGCATATTTCATAAGCTGGGGGTTTGGGGGGGTGGGCAGGTTGTGGGGGGGAATAAAAGGCAGCCATACAAGGGCCCGGTCTGTTCACTGTTCGCTGTCATGGCCGACGCTACTATTAATAATAGCGGTCTAGGTGTCCTCACGGCTGTCAAAGAGTCTGTGTTGTTTTTTCCTCCGCCTTCCTGTGGATGACAACAAAATTGGGGCCCTGTTGTAGCCATTAAAAGCGCGCCTGTGAGGACACTGAACAGGTCGAGGAACGTTTGCCTTGCAAAATTACACGTGCTGTTTCCTTTACAGTGCGCAGGTCACCACGGGTCTCAATGGCACCACTATGTGGTGAAGGCTCAGTGATATTGCTCAGCTGAAGTGATAGTCAGGTTTAATAAGGGAGACCAGGATCTGAGATTAATGCAGAATCTCCAGGGAAATTCAACTTGATTGTAGGCTAGTCTTAAAAATGTGCTCCATGGGCCACATCCAGGGTACCGTGTAGACATTTTGATCTTCCATGCTCTCAGATCAGAAATCATTCATGACAATGCAGAGTTACTAGTCAAATATAAGGACAAATGTAATTTGATTTTGTCACAAATCTAGATAACAACAGTTACAACGTAGCCTACTGAGTGTCAGTACCAATATAATCATTCATATATCAGATTATTCACATAAACAGAACACTCTATATTGAGGGCATTTCATTCCAGGGGTTTGGATCTCCTGGCGGCAAATGTCAGCCAGTGGTGTTGGGTCCTGGTGAGTAACAAAAGTCAGTCTAGTGATATAGGCATAGTGGCATATATTAGGCATAGTGATATATTAAAAGACCCAGGGACCTGTAGCCAGGGCTTAAACACCTTCCCCCCAATTGATGTCCAGTCTCACCAGAGAAAGAGCTGGACTGGACTGTCTAAATAAACTCTTACTCCATATTGAATGGTAAAGCAGACAAACTGCTGGGCAAAACACTAAAGATTAAATGTACAGTCACCAAACAACATGAAAATTCTGGAGTCATACTGACTCAATTATTTACCAGTAAATGAACTCCTTGTTATGAAGAAAACTGACACAAATTTTGAGTTTTTACATGCTACATTTGAAAGAGATTATTGTTCAGCTATTAAGCACTGGTGAAGGTGCACATTGTGTAACTATCAATAAAGCTTAAGTCAGGGGTGTCCAAAGTTTTCTTGTTGGGGGCCAGAAGGAGAAAAATATGTGCAGTCATGGACCACAGACTCATAGCTCTATACTAGTGCTATAAGAGTTTTTTGGTGGTCACGGTACATTTTAAGTAGTCCAAAGTAGTCCAAAAACCAACACTCCACCAGCTCTATCAATTTACTCACAGATGCATTTTTAAAAAAATGCCCATTTCTGCACAAAAACAGCAAACATGGCAACCCTGAAGTTCCTGTGCTGTACTGAGTTGAGCTGCCTTGTAGCCCAGGTAGCATTTTGTTGCACTTGGTTATCACAGAAAACTGTTTTTGTTAAGCTGCTGGTAGTTGTGCACCTCGTTCAGTGCCTGTCCTGAAAGATTGATGTTTCATTTTGTAATATATGTTAACATTATAGTCCTTCATTACAGCAACCGTTTCCTCATAAATTAAACACACACAAATGTCCCTTTGAACTCAGTAAACAAATATTCATTTTCCCAACCTGCCTGAAATCTTCTGCATTCTGTCTATTTGTCATTTCTTTGGAGCCGCAATGTCTACCCAAAAGCTCAGGAACAGTAATGTAGGTGTAATATTGTTAACATTTTGTGTTGGGGGGTGGGGGGTGGGGGAGGTGGAGTGTTATTGGTTTTACGTGACAGTGACATCCAGTGTTCAAACTAGGAATCTTTTTACAGCCTGTTTAATAGCAATATTATTTAATTATTTATTATTATTTCTAAAATACCTTGCAGGCCATTCCAAAAATGGTAACGGGTTGCAAATGGCCCATGGACTGGACTTTGGACATGACTGGCTTAAGTGAATCAACAGGCCACTATCCTGGCAATACATAGTCAAGAACATTAATTACACAAAACCAGAGTTTTTTATTCAATAATACATAATAAAACAGAAATATCTGTTGCAATGGGAATTTGAGATATTTCTAGTAAACTGTCAATAATATGTGCATTTTGTGTGTCCATGCATGCTTGTGTGTATTTCACATCAATATTCAGTTCTTTATGTATGTACTGTGTGAATATAATTCTAAAATGTACAACCCCAACTACAAAATAACTGGAATTGTTGTGTAAAATGTAAATAATGTGAATAAAAATAGAATGCAATGATTTGTAAATATCACAGACCCATATTTTATGCAGAGTAGAACACATATCAGATGTTGAAAGTGAGGCATTTTACCATTTCATTAAAAAATATTAACTTATTTAGAATTTGATAGCAGCAACACATCTTAGAAAAGTTTGGCCAGGGTCATGGCTACCATTGTGTAGCATCTGCTCTACTTTTAACAAATGATATGTAAACAACTGGGAAGTGAGGCAACCAACTGCTGGAGATTTGGGAGAGGAATGTTGTCCCATTCTTGACTGATGTAGTGTTCTAGCTGCTCAACAGTCCTGGGTCTTGGCCTGATTTTTGATTTCATGAGGTGCCCTGATTCTTCTTCTGTGAAACCATGCTGTTGTGATGCATGCAGTATGTGGTTTAGAATGGTCTTGCAAGGCCTTGCTTGAAGATGCATGTTTTTGCAAATGAACCTCTGCCTATCTTTGCTTGTAAGAGACTGATTTGTATGCCCAGTCATGTGATTTAGTTGAAAATGCTCATCTAGCTGGTTTATTTTTATTAGTACCACTTATTTTTCTAGCCTTTTGTTGACCTTGCCACAACTTTTGAGATTGCTGCCATCAATTTCTAAATGAGATATTTTTCATGAAATAGTAAAATGTATAATTTTCAACACCTGATATGTTTTATGCTCTATTGGGAATCAATCAATGAGGGTCTTTTAAAATTACAAATCATTGCATTCTGTTTTCATTTACATTTACTTACATTCTATGCAGTGTCATTTCTGAGAACAGATAAAAAATATCTTCAGTACTTCTCTTTTGGACCTACTGAAGGCTGTATGGTCAAAAACCACATGCTCCCCAGCCTATGGCGACACCAGCCTGTCTCCTGCATGTTTGAGAAGTAAACGTAATGAGCAAACATGGCAAGCGTGCAGGATGTCTTCAGAGCCAAGCCTTTAGCATGCTACAAAGTTCTGAACCAGGGCCATTTCTGTCACTTCAGGTTTCCTGCTCCTCAGTACACTGTTACATGGTTCTTGGCTTTGATTAAGACTTGGTATAGAACCTTTATGCTATACAAAACGTCTTTTAAATCTAACATATCATCTCATTTCCAAAATGTGTCTTTAATGAACCATGTATTAAAAACGGGCTCATCTATGGTAGTGCCCTTTCTTATACCTTTATTTTTAATAGTGCACCACAGACATAGATTGTAGCATTTCTTTTATTGCAGCTCATGTATTGACTTGAAGTAAGCTGCCTCATTCTAGGTCAGACATGTGGAGATACTGACCTGCTTCTGAAGGACTCCAAAGCCCATGGCATGTTGTGACCAAGCAACCAGCCATAATACTGCCTACACTTATACTTTTCACCATTCTGTAATAACTTCCTTGGCCTACAAAACCCCTTCAGTTCATGACAACCACATTTTAGCCTCTCTCTCTCTCTCTCTCTCTCTCTCTCTCTCTCTCTCTCTCTCTCTCTCTCTCTCTCTCTCTCTCTCTCTCTCTCTCTCTCTCTCATGCACACATATTAAATCTAGGGTTGCCAAACTACAAAAATGCCACTAGGAGTTGCTAGTGAGAAGAAGAGGATGTGCCTTGTTGCAGTGTAAACACACTGATCTCACTCTTTTTCTAAACATTTTGAAATGAAGCTCTTTGGGCAGAATTTTACTGAAACCCCCTGCAAGTGAAAGTGAGGAAAGTGTGATGAAAAAGGCAAAAGTCACTGAAGAAGATCTTTAATATAAACACTTAATAAATCAGTTTATTTTCTTTCTCTTTTATTATGTCTTATTATTGTTTTTATACATTATTTGTTATTTATAAAGTATTTTTTTCTTATTTAAAAACAGCTTGGTTTATATAATAATAATAATAATACTTTATATATATACTTGGTGTATATAAATTTGTGTGGTTTTTGGGGTCTGGAATGGATTAATTACATTTCAATTAATTTTAATGTTGAAATGTAATTTGATATACGAGCAAACTGAGTTACAAGCTCCATCATAAAACACATTAAACTCATAATTCAAGGCTCCACTGTATAGTGAAAAATGTCAATAAGGATTATTTTAAAAGGCAAACACATGAGCATTGCATCGTCATTTCAACATGAACTACGGATGACTTGCAGGGCCAAATAGAATTTACGCTAACGACACTACATTTTTTTAGCATGTTAAATTGAGGTTGCGTTAATGAGTTATAATCGCGTTACCTTTGACAGCCCTAATTAAATCAAATACTGTCTTTATCTGATTGTTTTTTATCTATTAAAACAGAACTACTAAACATCCATCCATCTTATCTGATCAGGGTCACGGTTAGTCCCCTACCCCCTCATCAGGCACAGGGCAGGGCATGACAGACTGCTACTGAACATATAATATTAAATACAACCATGTATGCAGTAAATTAGTGTGAATAAACTCTCAGAAGTGATATTATTATACAAATTGGCAACAAGGTAGCAAAGTACACGTAGCCTAATTTTTTGAAGCATTTCAATTGCTTATGATGTATTTCCTTCTGATAAATCTAAAGTTGCATTCATTGCAGCCCATAAGCCTCCTTTTATCTCCCTTCTGTTCTTTATTTGAAACACAGGGTTAGTATAATTAGAGAATGTCTAAAAAATGCAGCTCCCTAAATCTAATTGTAGAAGTTCCAGCACCGTATTAATCATATCAGTAATTACATTTTCTGATCCGAAATAAAGTTTAAAAGTTGACAATCACTAGATTCTACCAGATGGTCATGTGATCACATGGACGCAACATCAAACACATCCATTAACCTCTTTTTTTCATTTGCAAATCAGCAAACACATGAAACCTTTTAATCCATCTGCAGAAACTAGACCACATGCAAGACTTTTTGACTCATTTTACATAAATCAATGTATGTTTTATCCTTTGCATAACGTTGGGCCTACATGTTCAATATGCATATTTAATTTATTTAATTTAATGTCATTTTTTTGCTGAGGGATATCACCATCTTCCCTCCCAACAATGTCACTTATATAAAACTGCACGGTCACCATGTAAATCATTAAGTGGTCATTGCATAAAGCGTTAAAGTGAGCGGCCCTGATTCAGAATATTCAATGGCGCTCTAAACACAATGTGAGGGATGAATAGACAGTCAGTTCAGCTGCGGACGTAAATGGATAAATGGTGTTCCACAGAGAGGCTTTCAGCATGATTATAAATAATAGAGTTTCTCCAAAGCTTTGGTCATATCTGACCTCTGAACTCTGAGCACTACATGATGATGAAGGTGGTTCAGGAAAGAAAAATGATCAAAGGCAACAGATTATCTACATTTCTATATTTCTGCATACATTTCACTGGAAATGTCATCAGATTGTCACACAAGTCCTAAAAGTAGATAAAGAAAACCCAAATCAAACAATGAGAGAAAAATACTAGACTTGGTCATTTATTTACTGAGGAAAATGATCCAGTATTACATATCTGTGAGTGGCATAAGTAACAATTTTTGCTCTAAGTATGTCTAAGTATGTCTAGGTGTGACCCCCTTGTCCAGCTGCAAAACTGCAATAAGTAAACACTTCTGGTAATTGTTGTTCAGTCCTGCACATCATCCTCTATGTACACTTTCATAGACCACACCCAAAATTCAGCAGAGGATTCTGATTGGACAGTGATTACTTTTCAAAGTGGCACTGCTGCTATATAAAATACAATCATGTGGTTTTGTTTTGGCTCATTCACAGTGCCACACAGTGAAATACAATACAGAGTTGATTACATGTATTGTATTCAACTGTGACATGAATTCAGTATTGCATTTTTAAAATCCAAATCCTCATGTATTGGGTCAAGCAATGTGAAAACAATGTAATATTGTTTTTGCTTTTCATTTTGGCACAAATTCCTCTGCATACTTGCTAGTATCATTCAGAGGTCATTGTTCCATTAAGATGCAGATGCACTTTGCAGAGGTTCAGATGCAGCTAAGTTGCAGAGGTCCAAGTGCAGCTAAACAGGCCCAAATCCTGATACTACCACCACTATGTTTCACAGATGCGAGGATGTTTTTCTGCTGGAATGCAGTGTTTGCCTTTTTCAAAACATAATGCTTCTCATTTAAAATAAAAACATATTTTGTTCTCTTTAGCAAACTGCAGGCCAGCAGCAACGTTCTTTTTGGAGAGCAGTGGACCTTGTAACCCTGCCATGCACACCATTGTTGTTCAGTGTCATCGAGATAGTGGACTCTATAAGTAACCTTGGGTTCCTTTGTGACATCACGTTACACGCCTTGCTCTTGGTGTGATCTTTGTTGAGCCACACATTGGGAGGGTAATAATGGTCTTTAATTTCCTATATTTCTACATCTGTCTGACTGTGGATTGGTGGAGTTAAAATTCTTTAAAAATACAGTGAGGAAAAGAAGTATTTGAACACCCTGCAAATTTGCAAGTTCTCCCATTTAGAAATCATGGAGGGGTCTGAATTTTCATCTTAGGTGGATGTCCACTGTGAGAGACATAATCTAAAAGAAAAAATCCGGAAATCACAATGTATGATTTTTTTAATTATTTATTTGTGTGTTACTGCTGCAAATAAGTATTTGAACACTTGCCAATCAGCAAACATTCTGGCCCTCAAAGACCTGTTAGTCCGCCTCTAA
>BRDA01033918.1:710-15298 GCA_036984385.1 Crenuchus spilurus | reverse complement strand
CGTAAACTGATGTCTCAAACACATTAAGAGGCAAGAAATGCAAGTCATGAACTCTTGACAAGACACAGCTGTTAACTGAAAGCCATTCCAGGTGACTACCTCATAAAGCTGACTGAGAAAATGCCAAGAAAGCTGCATCTAAGCAAGAGGTGCCTACTGTGAAGAATGTCAAATATAAACATGTTCTGGTTTGTTTACTTGTTTTTTCACTAAATAATTACAGATGTGTTTATTCATAGTTTAGACTTTAGTGTTAATCTACAATACAGAACATTTTTAAAGGATAAAAAAAACTGAATGTCCAAATTTTGGACTGGTGCTGTATATCATTATTGGTATTTATTTGAACATTAGTGTTTTTTACCATAATGCCCTTTCAAGCGATGCCTAAAACATTTGCAGATTCTTTAACAGAACATGCCGAGACTGAGGACGTGTCCTGGACCAACTTTTCTGTGATTTAGGAGCTACCACGCTACATGAATGACCACCCACAGAGAGACTTCCAGAAAGCCCAGATTTATAGAGTGTAAGGTACCAGACTGGAAATGTAGGAGCTCAGACAAGTATGTAGAACTGAGTTGGTTTTAGGCCAAAAGAGCTGTACAAGCTTGTCAATATTCTTAAACAGAACCTTAAACTGGCATTTGTGACTAGATATGCAGAACCAGCACCAATGAAAGCATCTCTGTACATGTACATATCAGCAGAAGCAATTGGGTCATACCAATTGCAACACCTTGTGATACCATAGCAACACCTTAGCAACCAACTCGGATACCTTAGCAACCACCACAGCATCACCTTATAAACCACCTGGTATACCTTAGCATGTGAGCCATGTTAGCAATGCGCAACATCCTGCGTTTCCTTCAGGAAATGCACTTATCTAGTTTCCAATATTCTGCAATTGAGGCCTGGGTTTGAGATGGGCAACTTGTGCCAGCTGTCTGTTTTCCACAGGCATCTTGCTGGCACTGGTACTTTTTTTTCCACTGCAAGAAAAGGTTCTCAGCTGGTAAAAGTGGTTCCATTCAAGCACTACAGTCTTGCTCAATTAGAGCCAGCAATGCAAGCAGCCAAAGGATGGATCCTGGTGTCACCAGCAGAAATGAAAATGGCGTAATTTGCAAATCATCAACACTGAACTCTGGTAAGAGATCATCTTAAAGATGCTGTTTCTGGATGGTTAGATGTCCAAAGACAAGAGAAGAGAATCTGTACATGTTCCTCTGCCTTCTGTTTCCAGAATTAAGGATTTACAGAAGTGTTTCAGCTGAAATGAGGGCCTGTGGCTCCAGCACTTTTAATGGTGAAAAAGTGGTCTATGTGAGCGGGCATGCATGTCCAGATTCCCCTCCCAAAGTGGCCCCCTGTATCTGGTTTGGAGAGTTCTCAAGAGCCTGACAAATGTTTGTGCACCATAATTAACTCCCAAATAAACAAGTAAACAAACATCAAAATGAGAGTAAGGTCACTGACCTAATTTCTTTTGCATGTCCCCGATGATTCCCCAGTGAGCCTCAGATGCCTCAGCCGAGCACAAACACGGCTAATGGTGTGCAAAGAGCCATGTTACGTGACATAATAACCTTTTGTGCCATGACTGCTCGCACCGCAGGTCGCATATTTGAACCGGATGACCCCCCAACCTTCAGACCCCCTCCAACACCTGGAGTTCATTACCCAATGTCTGGCTGTGGCTGAACAAGAGTGCGCCTGCACACCCTGCTAAGAAAGCTGTGAGATGTTGACAAAAGTATTGGGACACCTGCTCATTCAAAATCAAGGGAACTTAAAAAATGAGTTCATTTCTGGTTGTGTTGGATTATCTGTCTCTACTGTTTCGCTGTCTATTAGATGTTGGAGCACAGCTGTGAGGATTTGATTGCATCCAGTCTTAAGAGCATCAGAATGTTGGATGATCACCACCACTTCAGCAGCTTCCCACAAGTTCTATGGCTTTATACCCCTGGCACTAGGCATTGTGCCAACAGGTTCATGTTTAGTCCTATTTTATTTACTGCATGTGCATTTGCCCGGGGGTGTCCATATACATTTGGACACATTGTGTAGTTAAACCCAAAATTAGCATTTTAGGAGCATTGTTGTGAGAATTTGGATGCATTCAGAGATGGGATGTCGGACGATCACCTCCCCCACCTCCTCCCCCAACTCCCTTAAGAAGTGTTGGATGGAGGACCATTCCAAAGCTCCTCTGTGCCACAGCTCGACCCTCTAAGCACACACCTGGCATTTTGCCAACAGATTCATGTTTGGCGTGTGTGTGTGTACATCTGTGTCTGAATGTATTAATTAGAATGTTTGTCCACAAACTTTTGGACACATTGAGCATTGCTGTGAGGATGTGATTGCACTCAGCAATAGGATGTCACCACCCAAATAGTGCTGGATGGAGTGCCACAGCCCAGCCTTCTAAGCCCACACCTGGCACTAGGCATGGAGCCAGTAGGTCCATGTTTGGCAGTACAAGGGGTGTCTGTAAACTTTTGGACACGTTGCATAGTTAAAGTGGGGTTAGTAAAGAGTTAAAACATGTGGCTGCAGGTACCACTCTAGCTTTGTAGAGCTTAAATGCCAAAAAGTTGATGTCCAGGCTGACTTGGACGTTAAAGGAATAGGACTCCTGCTAATCTGGGGGAGCTAGCGTGGAGCACTTCGCCCCCCGAGCAGACCGGGCGTCCCTCCCTGCGAGCGAGCGCGCTGCTCTTCCCTTCCACCTCAGTTCTAGCTACGTTCCAGCTCGTCGCGGGTTCTCCGGGAGCTCCCGGCGAAGGTTCGCTCTCGCTTCGGCCGCCTTTAGACGCTGGAAATGTGGTGGATGCTGTTTCCTCGCTGGATCTGGTTCCTGTTCGGGCAGCTGTGCGCGGTGAGGACGATGACCATCTCCAAAGTGGTGTACTCGCACGCGGGCTTGTGCCCTAATGAGATGAACCCCAACCTGTGGGTGGACGCCATGAGCACCTGCATGCGCGAGTGCGAATCTGACCAGGTGAGTGCGTTCGAGCGTTGTTTACGTCATAATCGTGGCGTTATGGCAACAAACACGCCGCCGTTACGTTTGGTGACGCTTTGTAGTCTTATTTCCCAGAACTTAGCATTTAACTTCACCCTGTGGATCAGTACTTACTGGCTAATACTGCTACTTAAACATAGGACAGTATACTGTGCCCTTAATCACAGAGAGACCCCAACTAAGATCTGATTGACTATTGACTTCTAGTGAACCCCAGACATGTTTGAATATGTACATGGACCTGCTGTTTAAAGTGAGCTTGTGCAGCTAAAACCTCTTTTCTTCTTTAGTTTACAACTGTAGGTACAGCAGAAAAGTGTCCTTAATCACCCTGACTAGTCTCTGAGACCAAGGATGCTATTTTAAACAGTGTTAGCTGTGTGTTTTTACAGAAACAACCTAGTGTTTGTTACATATATTGGACTCCGAACGTGTCTTGGCTTGTTTGAATACATTTAAGTGTAAAAATATGCACACACACTTAAAAATGTTACTGTAAATGAACAGAGAAGTCAGCATTGTACTGTAAATTCACTGTGTATATACTATTATTTATTTTTAACAGCATTTTACTGTATATCAAGTTACAGTATACCATAGTAGAATAGTGTTTTATGGGACTTTGTTAATAATAATAATAATAATAATAATAAAACACTAGTAAAGTATTGCTGTAGCATGATTGGAAATGTAATGTATTGGAAACCTAAGCTAGGTTCTAAGATGAACTTATACTACTTGTACGATTTTTAGAAGATATTTGATCTACTAATGATTAATGACTCCCAAAGTAAAATTAATTGTCCAGGGCGTTCAAAGTAATGAGGCATGCTATAGTGATGAGAAAATACTGTTTTTTCCCTGTAATTTCAAACCATAACAAAAATCAGCATTAGCTTGCAAACTAGCCAACTAGCTAGTTAACTTACACCATCACACTGCTAACATTAGCCGAGTTAGCGAATTCTGTATGTGCTTTCGTACATATTTTTTTTATTTATAAAAGACACTTTAAAATGGTAGGAAATCAAAAATAGTTCCATTATATAACAATGAACAAAAACTTCACAAGGAACCACAGGAGAATAAAAACTACAGTCATTAGTTGTTACTACACAAGGATTAGCATTAGCAAATTAGCCAGCTTTTACAGTCTAAGATAGCTAAAACGTAAACATGTAGTACTGTTTTTTTTAGCTACACAGCTAACTATAAAAGAGTAATCCTAATGAATTTTGACAACAGGGGCATTCATTTGTGGGGCTGAAGATGAAAATATAGTACTATACTGTAAAATGCTGTTGTAATTTGGCTGTATTTTTAAAGCATTTTTTTGTCTATAATGGGCTGCATCACTCCTTTGATAGATCTATCTATCTATCTATCTATCATTAACATTATCTATCTATCTATAATTAACATCTGGATGTTATTGTAAAAATGTTTTGGTGATGTATTTTTACAGTACCAGTTTGGCTATTTCAGGTGACTATTGACTTTGAAAACATCTTTGAAAACTATTGACTAGAGTTTGAAAACATCCAAGTTAAGAGTAAAAGTGTAAATATGATGGGCTGTACCATTCTTTTAATAACATATTCCTCTTGTATTTTTATTTACAGTGTACAGTGAAGCTGAAGTATTGTACTTGGTTTTCTGCTGGATAGATAGTAGATTACTGTATAATAATGCAGTTGACTTATTACTGCACATTATTATTGTACTTTTCACTGAGTTTTTTTCTTTTCTATGTGCATCTGTATAGAATGTTATTAGTTTTTTTGCTTACTGTCTAGATTTTGCTTCTTTAACTTATAAACCGGGCTGTGAGACTAACATTTCTAACAAACACTAGAACACAATAGTCAACTGAAATAATCCAGTTGTTACTGTGCAAATCTGAATCACCAAATCACATCCAGTTATTATAGGTCTCACAGACTATTCAGTGAGATTTAGGACACAGTATTGACTGCACATTTAAGTTTTAGTAGTAAGTATTTTATATGTACTGATTCATAAAGGAAGTTACATTGGAAGTTCTGAGCAATTACTCTCCAAAACTGGACTGTATTAAAAATGTTTACATTTTTCTATTGGTTTTGGTGTCTAAATTGTTGTAATGATATTTAGTATTTTTCTGATGAAAAATATAAAGAATCTTCATAATGTAATGCATTATGAATACTGTAAACCTGTAAGAGCATGGCCAAATATTTGTGAACACACCATCTAATGAATTCATTCAACTACTTTAAGTTGCACATTGTCTAGTTCCTGTAGAGAAGTACTGCCAATAGAATAGGACTAAACATGATCTCTTGGCACATTGTCTAATGCCAGGTGTGAGTTAGAGGGCACAGCATTGAGTTGTGGAACTGTGTTCTCTTCTCCATCTTATACTTTTGGGAGGATTTGGGGATGAGGTGGTAATCATCCAACATCCTGACCTCTCTAACACTATTGTGGCTCAGTGCAATCAGATCCTCACAGCAATGCTCCATAATCTAGTAGAAAACCTCACCTGGACAGTAGATGCAGTTGCTCCATGAAAAGCAGGATGAACTGGCTTTAATAGCCTTGATCCCAAAGAAACAGTGAGCGAGCAGGTGTCCCAATACTTTTGTCCATATAAATGTATGAACTTCATATACTCAGAAGAACAAGTTTCTGGTTCATTCATCTGTGGTATTTTGAGATGTGTTGTATTAATGCAATTAATTAATTATGGCACGCTAAAAATAATATTAATTAAATATATTACCAAAGTTTTATAATGCTTTAATTCTGTTTTCAGTTGTCAGTTTATGTTCTAGTCAATGTTGTTATTGTGAAATATTAAAACATTTCAACTCTTAACAATCGAAAAAATTGTTTTTAAACAGCAACTACACAAAATGTTGACATTTTTTGTAAAAGAGCATTTCAAAGTTGTTTTATCATTTTAAATATGCTTACAATTTACAGCTGAACACCAAAAATGTAGGAGCTTTCTTATACTTAATCCTAGAAATCATTTACTTCAGGCTGCGTAGCACTAAAGGGACTTTGTTTAAGTTAAGATTTAACTTAACACAGAAAATATGACACATGGTTTATTTGAAGCAGAATCTTTAATTAGCAGCTCAAAACAGTCAGAATTGAACAAGTTGAGTCGAAAGAAGAGTTTCAGCTTTCATACGACTCCTCACTTGTGTGTTAATCTTAAAAAAATATGCAAGTAATGAAGCTCTGATGAAAGGAATAGATGCTGGACCCAATGAGACATGATTATTGTATGTATGAATGTTAGCTTCGTGTAACTTATGAATGAATGCAGTAGGAATTGAAGCATCACTGATGATCATTACCATTCATTTCTGTTCCTTCAGGACTGCGAGACATTTGAAAAATGCTGTTTGAATGTGTGTGGGAGCAAGAGCTGCGTGGCCGCCCGCTATATGGACATAAAGGGGAACAAAGGACCAGTGGGAATGCCAAAGGAGGCCACTTGTGACAAGTTCATGTGCAGCCAGCAGGGCTCCGAGTGTGACATCTGGGATGGGCAGCCGGTGTGCAAGTGCCGTGACCGCTGCGAACGGGAGCCCCATTTCACCTGCGCCTCAGACGGCATGACCTACTACAACAAGTGCTACATGGACGCAGAGGCCTGCTCAAAGGGCGTCACTCTCACTGAGGTTACCTGCCGGTACCACCTCATGTGGCCCAACACCAGCCCTCTGCCTGAGGAGACCACCATGCATCCCACCACTGTCCGTCTGGAGACTACGCCAATGGACATCCAGCTTCCCACCATGATCAGCAGTCCAGCGCACAACTTTGTGTTTGTGGGAGAGACGGCAAGCTTCCTGTGTGAGGTTACTGGCAAGCCCAAACCAGAGATCACCTGGGAGAAGCAGGTTGAGGGCAAGGAGAACACGGTCATGCGGCCCAATCACGTACGAGGAAACATAGTGGTGACTAACATCGCCCAGCTTGTCATCTACAATGCCCAGCTCCAGGATGCCGGCATCTATACCTGCACTGCCAAGAACCTCGGCGGATCAGTGCAGGCCCACTTCCCATTGTCAGTCATACGTAGGGAGCAGGGAAAAGATGAGGGCTGGACGAACTCAAGCCGTCTTCCTGCTGAGGAGTGCCTGAAAGCACCTGACATGGGCGACTGCGGGGAGGAGAGCATCAGCTGGTACTATGAAGCCAAGCGCAACAACTGCTTCACCTTCACCTACAGCCAGTGTAACAAGAACAGGAACCACTTCGACACGTATGAGTCATGCATGCTGTCCTGTGGAGCAGAGCTTGCCGCCCCTTGCTCCTTGCCCAGCCTTCAAGGACCCTGCAAAGCATATGAGCCACGTTGGGCCTATAACCACCTCCTCAAACAGTGCCAGTCTTTCGTCTATGGTGGCTGCGGTGGCAACGAGAACAACTTTGAGAGTAAGGAGGCCTGCGAGGAGATGTGTCCCTTCCCCAAGAACCACAACTGCAAGTTATGCAAGCCACGGCAGAGGATGGTCACCAGCTTCTGCAAGAGTGACTTTGTGATCCTGGGCCGTATGACGGAGCTGACAGAGGACCAGGACTCAGGGCATGCTCTCATCACCGTTGAGGAGATCCTGAAGGATGAGAAGATGGGCCTGAAGTTCTTTGGACAGGAACCCCTGGAAGTGACATTGCTCAACATGGACTGGAACTGCCCATGTCCCAACATCACTAACGCTGAGGGTCAGCTGATCATTATGGGGGAGGTGCACAACGGCATGGCGGTGCTGCAGCCCGACAGCTTTGTCGGCAGTTCCAGCAGCCGTCGTGTACGCAAGCTCCGCGAGATCATCAACAAGAAGACGTGTGCCTTTCTCAAGGAGTTTGGCAGTACACAGTAGTCCATTGAGACACCATGACTGCTTTTTTCCTGCCTATTGTTGCAAGACAGCCAGTGGCACTATTGGACAATTTTGATACTATCGTTCTACATAATTCAGCACTTGTAACGTCCGAACTAGCAATGAAACCCGTCGAGTAACAATGACAGCAGAGATAATGTACAAAGTGAAATACCTATTTACATGTTTATACCGTCTTGAGCACTTAAGTTGTACAAAGTTGGATTTATATATAAATATATATATTTTAGTTTGACTAAAATTCTTTTAAGCTCTCATGATAATAAATGCCTTATAGGCAATCGCTCAAGCTCATGTTCTTCAGGTCAAGCATAATAATGTACTGCCAAGCCTTTTCTAACTCTCTATATATGTGCGCCTTGTAGTTACCTCCTTGAATCGAGTCCATGCACCTTGTAATAACGTTGTATATTTACTCCACCTTGATTGTAAGATGATTTTATGTTGTGCGTATTTATTTCTAACTTTTCATACCTACCATGAATTGAATTATTAGGTAGCCTTGTACGTGCTTTATGAAGTACGTGTTAACTATGAATTAACAAACGTTTAATGTAAAAGACATGCATGTAACAGCGTGAGAGGAAAAAAGAGGAGATTAAAAGTAACATATGACTTGCTCTCACTTCTCTTTTATTGCTGACGTGGACGTGAGCCTGCATGTATTTAAACCGGAGCACAATGGGCCCCGACTGCGCTTTGTGAAGAGGGACATTTTACGCCGGATCATTCCCTCCCCTTTCTCATTCCTCCATTGTCGGTCAGCGCTGGCCCTCGTACTTGAGCAGGTCACATTCCAGCTGTACGATGGTGGGAATGAGGGGGGTTGTTGGGAGGCAGAGGGGGGCCAGTCTGATCCGTGTGTTGTGTCTGGGTCTGGGCCTCTCTCCTCTCCCGCCGACCTTTCATGTGAGCGCTCGGGCTCTGGCAGGCCGAGCACCCCGCTGCCTGGCCCTCTCATCTTCTCGGCCCGACTCCAGCCATGCCGTGACACCGCGCCGGTAGGGAACCTGCCGTATAGTTGCAAGCGCACATGCGCTGCGCTCAGTTTTAAAAGGCGGCGCTTTGAACTCTTGACTTGAGCCGGATGGAAGAGAGAGGGCCAATACGTGCTTGTTTTCCCCACGGTGGGCCTCTGATGTTGGCTACCTCGGGCTGTCCAATGAGGCCCAGGTCCATGACCCTGTAAGAGGCTAATGAAAAGGTGGGGAGGGGGGGAGAGAAAGAAAGAGAGCGAGTTCATTAAAACTGTTGACAAGTGTCAAGTACAGCAGTTAGGCTCAAGTTCACTGGCCAATGACAGCTCGAGCCAACAAAGGCACCATTTCCCCCCTTTTAGCCCAGGTCTAATTATGAACTTAGAGCTTGACTCTGTCTTTACTTTCACTTGGGTCAGTTTTCCTCAAGTAAGTGTATCGAATAGCACCTTTGTAATCCCATATGGAGTGCCTGACATCACTAAACCTGGAAGAAAACTCATTGAGGTGTATATGTGCTCTAGCAAAAATGGTATTTATGCAATCAGTGTCTTGTTGGAAGGTCGTTTGTTTCCATAAATATAGTTTTTCTCTATAACCAACAAGACCACAACACCGCCATCTGCTGGACAAAGAGACAGCACAGTTTGTGTTGGTCCTCTAGTCCTGATGCTGGCTACACTATTCGGAGTACAAAATATTACCACAAATCATACAGCTTTAAAAAAAAATACACTACATCTCAAATGTCTGGGGTCACCAATTACTCTGAACCTTTTCCATCTCAAGACATTATAATCCACAAATGCTGCGGCTCAAGATCACTAGAACAGGAGATATTAGTCCATAACTGACCTCAATAAACACTATTAATCAGTACAATAGGAGATATTAGTCCATAAACAACCTCAATAAACACTATTACTCACTAGAATAGGAGATATTAGTCCATAAACAACCTCGATAAACATTATTAATCACTAGAATAGGAGATATTAGTCCATAAACAACCTCGATAAACACTATTACTCACTAGAATAGGAGATATTAGTCCATAAACAACCTCGATAAACACTA
Organism: Crenuchus spilurus; assembly: GCA_036984385.1. Taxonomy (NCBI): domain Eukaryota; kingdom Metazoa; phylum Chordata; class Actinopteri; order Characiformes; family Crenuchidae; genus Crenuchus; species Crenuchus spilurus. Next base: position 5,303 of record BRDA01033918.1, on the reverse strand, counting down.
TTAATCACTAGAATAGGAGATATTAGTAAATAAACAGCCTCGATAAACACTATTAATCACTAGACGTAATCCCCAGTGAGCAAGCCAACAGCGACAAGACCCTCAGAGCTGGAGGAAGAAACCTTGGGAGGAACCTGACTCGCATGAGGAACCCATCCTCCTCTGCTCAGCTAATCATAAGCTCTTGATGGACAGTGACACAGTCCTATAATGCAATCATCTAATATAATAACATATACTTACAATTTACTGCTAAAGTCCTAAAAACACTTTTAGTACTAGAAATAATTTACTTCAGGCTGCGCAGCACTAAAGGGACATGATGTAGGATCAGATTTATGCTACAAGACAGCTGCAAGACATGTAAATGTATAGAACCCGCAGGAGCCTGAAGTTACTACCACCTTAAACATGCAAGCTGACTGATATTTTTGTCCGGGGGAGCTTTTACTGTAAAATGAGGGACTCTAATGATACAAAAGAAATCTCTGGCTTCCTTTCTCCAATATAAGCAAAAGAACTCCTCATTGGCTGGATCAGGTCAGAATCATGCCTTGGCCACGCCCACTGGTGGATTTTCCCCACCATTGGCTGACTTTTTTTTGTCAGTTCCCCAGCATCAAGGCCTGTCCTGATGGTGAAAAAGTGGGCAGCTGCTGGCATCTTCATAAAGGGATGTTTTCACCATATTTTTCTGAGGTGAGACTGTATGTTTGTGTTATTTCCTTTAATCTTCTTCTAGTTCCCTCCTCCTCTTCCTCCTCCTTCTCCACCTCTAAATCCTTGTTCTTCTACTTCTCATCCTCTTTGTTCTCTTTCTCCTTCTCCTTCTATTTCTCACCATTTTTCTCCTCCTCCTCCTCTGACTTCATCTTCACTCCTCACCTCTTCTTCCTCAATCTTCTTTCTCCTTCTTTTTCTTCTTCTCTTCTTTTACTTCATTTTCTTCTCATTTGTTTCTCCTCCTCCTTTTCCTTCTACTCCTCATTCTCACCCTCTGCCTTCAGCTTTTCCTCCTTCTTCTCCTTCTCTTCCTCCTTTTTCTTATTTTACCTCTCCTCTTCCTCACCCTCTTCTTTCTCCTCTGCCACCTTCTCCTCCTCTTTGTTCTCTTTCTTCTTTTGTTAATCCTTCTTCTTCTTCTCCCCATCTTTCTCCTTCTCTGACTCTTCCTCCTTCTTCTACTTCTTATCATCTTCCTTCTTGTCCTCTATCGTTCTTTATGAAGTTTTGTTCATTATTATGATTGACAGCGCGTCGTCTCAGATGGTTTGAGATGACGTTTGAGAGACATTTAGCTGATGTTTAATGGAAACAGTTGGATTATTTAGGTGACTGAGTACTAATCATTCCTTTGTTTACAGAGTGTCGAGAAGCAGAACTGTGCAGTAATTATTTATGACTGTGCCATCTTAACCCTGTTAAGGCTCCACTCTTCTACTACAGTCTGTTAGTCCTGTTCTTCACTAGAGGGTGCCAAAGCCTTAGTTTCTGACACGAGTGTACCCACACAGCACTATTATATCAGTACTCTTCTGCGGTCTGTTGATATGTGCTGCTTTCAGCTTCTTTTCTTTCATAAACACACGTCACTGTGCACACACGTGAGCCTGGGTCACACTCCCATATTCAACACAAACATCTCAGATACGATGCTGTTGAGTAGGTTCATGGTAGTCCAGTATTTCACCTGTGATGCACGACTGCAAGCATCACACATGAGATGATGCTGAAGACGTGACCTCATTTGCCTTTGCAGTTTCTATGGCAACTCAGGAATGTACAGGCCCCCATTAATGTACACGTAGCAGCTGAGCATCATCTGTCTGCTAAGCTAATCACAAATCTTCAGGCAGTACTGTGTATCTCTCGGAGCTGCCACATTCCTAATATCACCACTCCTGAACCAGAGACAACATCAGAAGTGTCTAACCTGGACTAAACAGAACCAGAACTGGACCTGAGGCATCATTTCATTTGTAAATTAGCTCCTAGAATCTGAGAGAAACACAATCCAAGCTGTCTGAAGTACATTCGGCGCTGAGGTCTTGGGTTCAAGTCAACATCTGCTCTCTCCATGAAAACTCCCACAGTCCAAAAACATGGAGGTCAGGTGAATTGGGTACTCTAAGTTGGCCATGTGTGTGTGCCATGGCATGCTGTCCTGGGCTTAGCTAAGACAGCGCAATGCCCTGTCATGTACCCGGTCAAGCAGTAGTGGACCGCAACCCTAACTAAGTGCAAGACGACAAATGGATTATTGTGGTATAAAAAAGTTTGGTTTTTTAAAGGTTTTTAGTCCAGAAAATGGTTCTACATAGAACCGTAGTGAATAGTTTTGTGGATTGATGGATGAAGTGCGAGTTCCTCATAGAACCGTTTTGTCTCAATGATTCAAAAACACCAATTTCTAACAGTAGATGATAGTGGGGGATGGAGGTGAGGGATGAAGTTGATTTGATGATGATGTAGATGTCGAAATGGCTACCACATGTACCAGTGCCGTTGGCAGCTGGACCACGAAGATGGGCAGTGAACTCTGTTCTGCTGCTCGGTGACCTTCTCGGCCAGTGAGAGTCCGTTGGCTTGTCAAATTCCTGCCCCATAATTACTTACTGCTCCTAGCAGGTGGGACCAAACAGGAGGACGTGTGCGGGGTGATAAGCAGAGCGAGGGAAGAGGGGGAGGAGGAAGTAATCTAGTGAATAATCAACATCATAAATCATCTGCCTTATTGATCTGGACTGCAGGATCAATAAGTCAGATGTTAGGTGGGTGACTCAGATATCAGGTTGACCCTTTATGCATAACAATGACACACGACTGACCTCCAGCATTGATCACGATGCTAAATAACCCCGTGTTCAATATATGCATGCAGTGGGGCATGTTAGACATGGCATTTGTGTGGCAAAAAAACCCACAACAACATGTCTGTGTTTTGAATCTGTAATGTTGTCTCAGGAAGTGATGGACATACAGGTCCATATTAACCACCTCAGAGGAAGAATACTGATGGGCTCCATTCACTAGCAGTGCTGGTCTTACACTCAGAAATAAACCTTACAACATTTACATTTGAGGCATTTATCAGACGCTCTTATCCAGAGTGACTTACAGTTAGAGGTTCGGTGCCCTGCTCAAGGGCACTTCAGTCCTGAGCGGCCCGGGAATCGAACCATCTACCTTCAGGTCACAAGACCAGATTTTCACCAGTCCGTTTCACTGCCTCTCTGTAAGCTGACTCATTGTTCACACTGATAAGACCCATCACAGTCGTGTCATCTGCAAACTTGATGTGACTGGAGCTGTGCATTCATGTTACTCAGTAGAGTGAACAGAAGTGGAATGAGCATGCAGCCCTGAGGAACTCCAGTGCTCAGTGTGGTGGTGCTGCAGGTATATGTACTGATCCACACAATCTGAGGTCTCTCAGTCAGGAAGTCCTGGATCCAGTGTTCAGTTCCAGCAAGCTCAGCTTTCCAATGAGGTTCTGGGTAATGACGCTGTTGAATGTCAAGCTTAAGTCTATGAACAGCATTCTAACATATGTGTCCTTGTCCAGGTGAGTGAGTGCAAGGTGAATGGAACTGGCTATGGCGTCTCCATAGAGCTTTTAGGACAATATGTAAACTGCAGTGGATCGACTGAGGGTGACAATGTGGTTTTGAGGTGCCGCATGACGAGCCTCTCGAAGCACTTCATGACGAACAAACAAACAGCAATTCCTGAAGGGGACAACAGAGAACTTTTCTATATTTTTGCATAAATTTGACCTAAATAGGTGAAGTCCAATTTAATCAGTCACACACACACATACACACACACACACACACACACACACACTAACATATACTAATGTATACTAACACACACACACTCACTCACACATACACACACACACACACACACACACTAACATATATACTAACACACACACACACACACACACAAATACTCATTAACAGTCAACAGACTCAGTAACAGACTAACATAGCTAATGATTACAGCACATCTGAGAGAAACTCAAACTTTATACACCTGACCTGACACTGACAGTCACACTGACCAGATACAGACTCAGTCATCACAGTCTGGCTGTAAACACCAGCGGGCACTGAGACACTGGGTACCTCAGGAAGAAAGAACATGCCAACAGTGCCAACTCAGTACAACAGAAACAGAGCTGCACTTCCTGACAGAAAGCCAGAAATGTACTGATATCCACAAAGAAATCAACAACAAACACATTAACCAGCCTGTCTATCACAGAGAACACAGAGTACTGCAGACTCACAGCCCAGTGTGTCCTGACCTGCCAGTGTGAGAGAGACGGTGACTGTATCTCACACACACACACTAACTAACACACACACTAACTAACACACACACACACTAACTAACACACACACACTAACTAACACACACACACTAACTCACACACACACACTAACTCACACACACACACACACTAACTCACACACACACACACTAACTCACACACACACACACCTACGTGTCTGCACACACACACACAATCAATCACACACACACACAATCAATCACACACACACACACAATCAATCACACACA
>BRDA01033916.1:0-17885 GCA_036984385.1 Crenuchus spilurus | reverse complement strand
CTAAACCACCGGCAACAAAAGTGAGTACACCCCTTAGTGAAAGTTCCTGAAGTGTCAATATTTTGTGTGGCCACCATTAATTTCCAGAACTGCCTGAACTCTCCTGGGCATGGAGTTTACCAGAGCTTCAGGATGCCACTAGAATGCTTTTCCACCTCTCCATGATGACATCACTGAGCTGGTGGAAAAAATACATTTACATCCATTTGTTTCTCTGCACACTTTGTCAGCTCACTGTTTTTTACACTGTTCTTTAATGCTCAGGACATGCACAGGACCACCACAGGACCTGACGAGCTACTGTCTGTCCAATAAGGTAAGTGTGTCTAACCGAATGGGTAGTGAGTGGACATAGTGTTTAAAAAGTACATTTACTTTCCTTACTATGTCTGAGCCACTTGTACAAACACAACACACACTAACAAGCCACCACCACATCAGTGTCACTGCAGCGCTGAGAATGATCCACCACTCAAATAATATCTGATCTGTGGTAGTTCTAGAACTACAGTGTGCACAGAAAGGATCAGTGGAGCTGAGGAAATGGACAAAAATGTAGATAACAAACATGGATATGGCTAATTAGTGTAGCTGCAATTGCAGCCCAATGGAGCATGGATAGGGGTTATATCCCTAGGGGTGCAGGAAAAAATCGCTTTGAGCTCGAATCGTGTTTCTAACATTGAACAATTCAGAATCGATTCTCCTTTTCAAAAAATCGATTCTTTTTGCGGGTGTGGATGTGCCTTCTCAGCCACCGTAGTGCTAGGCTAAACAAGGAAGCAGCATGCAATATATACAGGCATGCAAGCCAAGCCGCCATCTTTGAAAGCAACCATTTGGAAACACTTTGGATTTTACCGTCAACCTGGCCGGGTAAGAAAGGGCTGGACGTGACTCATGCGATTTGCAGAGATGGCAACGGTAAAGTAACGTATTTCGTTCGTATTTGAAAGAATCGGAAAAAAATCAATTTGTGACCCCAAGAATCGATTCTGGATCGATTCGCTCAATTGCCAAAAATTCGCAGCCCTAATGGATAGAGATGGTTACTCCTTAAATGGCGGTATTGGAGCAGCACAAGCATTTACTTTCACTTTCACTTTATGACTTTTCTCAAGTTTGCACCGTTTTGGTGGGGAAAAGGGGATCGAGGAGATGACCCAATGCTCATATAATTTGACTATGACTATATGCATATAGGACTTTAACTGTTCATTCACATTTACATTATATGAAGTTTCAGTTTGGATTATTTCTGAATGAGGCACAATACAGTGCGACCAATCAGGACAGAACAAATGCTGTTTATGTCTACCAGTCTTAAAGGCACAGTAGCACAGCCTGTTAAAGTCCAATGAATGAACAAATGTTGAATAATGATTAGATGAAAAGGAAATTGAAGTAAAATCATTTTTTGAAATGTAAAACCACATAAACATCACATCAGTGGACAAACTATATCAAACATAGCAAATTGTAGGAGATGGGCCATTAAACAAACAAAATTGCCTGCTGGTAGAATAAGGCAATTTCTCTTTCAGCTTCAAGCAAGTTTAATAATCTCATAGTATTCTTACTTTGAATACTTTCAGCAATATATGAGATTTTACACTATACCAATCAGACTTCCATACACTGCTATGTGGTACATTGGATAATAGGCGCACTAGAGCTTTTGAAAAGCCGAAAAAAGGCTCAAGGTCCCGACTCTTCAGCTCACAGTGTGATAGCATACTGCATATTCAATTAGAGCCAATCAAAAGGCTGACAGCATTGGCCATGCACTTACAGCCTGGGAGCTGTCAGCCTGTATCAGACAGTAAACCAGCTAAAAGTCAATTTTAGCTCGTCTGCATGAGTGTGTGCGCAAAGGTTCAATGAGTAATAGTGAGTGATGTGGATAGAGCTGTGTGTGTTTAACTGGTGTAAGTGCTAGCGTAACCCCTGGGGAGAGAAAGAGAGATGGTAAACACTATATGCCTCTTTGAGTCTGTCATCGTCTGAATTCTGAACATGCGTACGCTTTCACCACAGCAGGCTACAATGAGCTTTTCACCGCAGTGCTGCTGTGCATTAAGTCATACAGGGAAGCTGTGATCCAAAGGCCAGCAATGCACTCTTGATGAGGATCGTTTGGGAAATTTGTAGCCCAGTAATTCCACCATTTCTGCTTTTATGAGCATGGTTAATAAGATGAAGACCAGAGCTGTTGTAGCATTTTAGCTAAATGAACATCATTCATAAAAAAATCTGCATTAATAAAGATTTCAGTGCAATCTGTCAGCAGTGATTGAAATAAGCACCTGACGTATGGATATTTCCCTTCTGGCTTAGTGGGGAAACCTCCATTGCAGTTTGTAAAACATGATGAATTTGATAGCATCGTTCAAGCAATGCTGAAGAAAACCAAACTGCAACAACATGCATTTGTAACTAGACCAGCATCACATATCATCACCTCAATAAAATAAAACTTTATTTGTCAACTTAAAATCCATCAGGAGCAATATACCAGTCAATCTGACAAGAGAAAGAAGGCCTCTCTCTCCCTTCTCTCTCTCTCTCTCCCTTCTCTCTCTCTCTCTCTCTCTCTGTCAATGTCTATCTTTTCTCTCTCTCCCCTATCTCTGTTTCTCTCTCTCTATCTCTCTCTCTCCCTCCCTTCTCTCTCTCTCTCTCTTTCTCTCTGTCAATGTCTATCTTTTCTCTCTCCCCTATCTCTGTATCTCTCTATCACTCTATTCTCTCTTTCAGTTTGTTTTCTTTTTTTCTATGCATCTATTTCTCTCTCTTTCTCTCTCTCTCTCTCTCTCTCTCTATCTCTCTCTCTCTCTCTATGTCTATATTTTTTCTCTCTCCCCTATCTCTATTTCTCTCTTTTCTTTGTCTTTCTCTCTCTCTCTCTCTCTCTCTCTCTCTCTCTCTCTCTCTCTCTCTCTCTCTCTTAATGTCTATATTTTCTCTCTCTCCCCTATCTATATTTCTCTCTATCTCTCTATTCTCTCTCTTTCAGTTTTTTTCTATACTTTTTTCTTTTTTTCTATTCTTTTTTCCTATCTCTATTTCTCTCTTTTCTCTCTCAATGTCTATCTTTTCTCTCTCTCCCCATCTCTATTTCTCTCTATATATCTCTCTCCATTCTTTCTATCTCTCTCTTTCACTGTTTTTCTTTTTTTCTGTCTGTCTGTCTCTCTCTATCTCTCCATTCTCACTCTCTCTCTTTCACTTCATCTTTTCTTTTTCTTTTTTTCTATACACCTCTCTCTCTCTTTCTCTATCTCTCTATGTCTATCTTTTCTCTCTCCCCATCTCTATTTCTCTCTATTTCTAATTTTTTTTCTCTCTCTTTCAGTTTCTCTTTTCTCTTTTTCTTATTTGTATACATCTATTTCTCTCTTTTCTTTGTCTTTCTCAATCTGTCTTTCTCCCTCTCACTCTCCCTGTCTTTTTCTCTCTTTCTGTCCATCTGTTTCACTTTCTCTCTCCTCTCTCTTTTCACTCTGTTTCTCTATCCATCTCTCTTTTTATCCACCTATGTCTCTCTCTCTCTCTCTCTCTCTCTCTCTCTCTCTCTCTCTCTCTCTCTCTCTCTCTCTCTCTGGATTAGTGAGGGTTAAAAGGTTTAGAGATTCTGTCTGTGGGACAGTTCTCCTCTGTTGGCCTCTGACATCTCATTTGCCCATGTCAGTCTGGCAGGGGGCCGCAAAGAGGGGCCAGCATGTTGGTTCAGGCTTTTGATGTCCGTCCTTTATGTGTCCTGAATAAAACACACATTCCATCTTACAGTCTTTCACACTCTCTCTCTCTCTCTCTCTCTCTCTCTCTCTCTCTCTCTCTCTCTCTCTAGGAGGGTTGAATTACTTGGTCTTCTTATTGAGTCGTGGTCACCTGCTTTGTTCTGTACTGCTGTATGCAGTCCAGTGAGAATCAGTCAGAATCTGACCTTGTGTGACAGAGGAGGAGGGGTCGGGGGAGGAGGGAGATCAATAAGCAGAAAGAGAGAGAGAAAGAAAGAGAGCGGGAGAGAGAGAGATATGCTGGCAGTGTTGAGTTTTGTCAGTCTCCCTTCTCAGATTTGGAATCATCTATCTCACTCTGTCAAAAATTCTTCTGACACATATGCCAAGGTCAGAATATATGTTATAACATATTTTATTTAATGTTATTTTATTTTTCACAATGCACAGTAGCCTCGGACTGATAGACAATGACACTGTACATTGCCGATGGGTGACAGACATCACAATGGTGTGCCAGAAGGGTGATGCCACCCTGTCCACACTGACAGCAGGAATGTCACTCCTCTCTTAAAAAAACTGAGATGTTCAAGCTTTCCTGGCATGTTGCTGTCACTGCTTTCAGTTTTACTTTCACTTTTACTGCTCATTGTTGAGAACGCTAGGCTAGCTCTTCAAACTCATTCTTACATTTAACACAGATGTAACTACTGGTGGAGGGGATGTATCTTTTGATGGTAAATGGAACGTACTGGTAATTGTAGTGAATTCCTCCAGATCAGTTTGTCTAATCTCCTCATTTTAAAAAGTAACGTAGAAGTAAAGTCATGAGGAATGACATTTTTTTTTGCCCAGAAAGCAATAAGTAATCCCATTACAGTTTTAAAGAAGTAATCAGTAATTTGTAATGGATTTTTTTCCCAGTAATGACCCCAACCCTTGTTTGTTTTTTCTTATTCATCAGTGAAGAGCACTATTTTATGCAATAGCCATAGCATAGCAAACATTCTGACTTGCTTGCATCACCCCCTATATATTATTACATTACAAAAAAGTATAAAAAATGCTTTTAAAATTAAGCAAAAATGGAACAATTGTTCCAACAAAAAAAACTTCCTAAAATTGCTTCCTTTCCCTAAAATTTATTTTATTTTATTTTCCTTTAGATTTTGTACAACTTTTTGCAATAAAACAATTTAATATTCTTTAGCAACAAAAGTTTCTCAATAAATAAAAGAAGCACTTTTGTAAAATGCAATTTTAAATTAATGACATCGAACAATATCACAATATATTTGTGATATTTATATACACATGCACATATGTTTTTTTTTCCATTGGAAGGTCACAAATAATCAGAATCAGAATGTATTGTGATACACACAAGGAATGTGTTTCCAGCTGTTGGTGAAATGCATCTTATTTCAGAAGCTAAAGAATATATACAGTCAAAATTTGGTAAAAACTCATATTTGACTTTTTTCTTTTTAGCAGTTTAACTTTTGTTCCTCAAAATCAAAGCCCATGATATGCAATGAGATTCTACAGTTTGTCACATGCTCCCCTTTTAGTGCCCAAATTTATTGATGCAATTAGTCCACCACTGTCTAGTACGCTTAGGCTCTGAGGAGAAAAAATAAAGAAAAAAAATAACTACAGCAGGAAGGGCTGTGAATAAGCACAAATGGGCAAAAAAGACTTTACATTAATGAAGATCTAAATATCAATTAATGTAACAACTAAAATTACTGCTAAAAGTGGCAGATTGACCAACTGATCATTCCCAAAACTGTTCAACAATTTAGGAATGCTTAATGTAGTCTTAAGTAGCATTATTTGTGAAACTTATTGTAGAGTGTGACCAAATTAAATTTTTGGAAATATATTTGATTATTCTATTAACTTCTATGTTTATTCATTTCTACAGGTCCTTTTACCATGACATGTTTATATAATGCAAATTGCATCCATCATTTAAATTTTTAAGACAGCAATGCTATATACAGTAGGCCCATGTGTGCACTAGGGCTGCCCAGTATTTCAAAGTTCCTTCTTTTGTTAAAGACAAAAGAGAGTTTTGTTATTGAAAAATGCTGTGCTCAGTTTGATACAGTAATCACCTGCTTGCATATAAAAAAATGCTTACATTTACTGAAAGTCCAGTTATTCATTATAACACCCACATTAGGTTTGGACAAGGTGCGCATATTAAACTATTTATGATGTATCAACCTTCTGTGTGATTCCCACTAAATGTATATGATGATATTTGATCATATGACGGATGATAAATGGTATATTTGATGTACTTTAAGTGTATATGTGCATATGAATCATTGTGCATGTATGTAGGCTGGTATGTTTATCCTCATTAGTGCTATAAAGTAAAAATACATTATGCAACATGCACTTTCAAGCAGGGTAAGATGTCCATTTGTTTCCTGTTGTTTGTTCATGCTGTAATACATCAGGGAGGATAATGCACTTATCTCTAATTTGCAGAAGATTAGAAGAAGCAATGTGTTGTTCAAGTGTGAATGGAGATGTGGATGAATCTGAGAGAGCGTTTCATAGGTTTACATCAGGGGATCTTTTGAAGAAGATGATGATGATGGTGATGATGATGATGATGGCATAGTAACAGTAATAGTTATTTGGTGATATTTTTCATATAAAAACATGGGATTGAAAGTATAATCCAAGCTATTAGCATATTAATTTGTATTTTTGCTCAGAGCAGTTTTTGGCTGTTCATAATCCATACGATCCAGAAATCTTCAAGCTTTTGAGTCCTTGCTGAGAGAAATTCACAGTTCGTATGGTTGTATCATTGAAAAAGAAGCCTAATAAATATATTAGTGGCTACGTGATGTGCATGTGAGAGGGTACATTTCAGGAAAATTCCAAGTGAAGATACATGAGCTTTGAGGTAGAGCTGGAGAAATGTAGTGCTGTTAGTAGCTCAGAGGTAATGAACAGTACAAGTAGCTTATAGCTATGGCTAAGTGTAGCAACATAACAGTGTGTGTTGTCTTTATTATCAAGTTTGACCACTCTATGGCCATGCTGACCACACCTCAAGGCACTGACTTCTAGTCCTTCAAGATTTAGTTCAAGATTACTGAAGACCTGTAAACCAAAACTAGCTGCCTCCCAAGAGGAACACTGCATTTTTTAAAAGTTCTGGAGGTTTAATGGAGGTTCTCCAAAATGTTCATCATTAACAGCAATAAAACATTATCAGAGTGTTATTATATGAGCAAATCTAAAACTGTGAGATTGCTACTAAAACTCAAGAGGAGATATGTGAGAGAGTGGTCTCAGGAGATCTCCAACTCGACTATTAGAAGGAAAAAGGAAGAAGAACCAAATCTCTGTGTTATACCCGTAGGAACTTGACATCTGCCTTTATGCCATCTGTGCAGTGAACATTAGTGAGTAAACATACAATAGGGGGCAGTGAGCACAAATGTGCCTGGACTGGTGGGCAGGCCCATCATCTGCATCACCAGGGGAGCTGTTGGGAGTTAGGTGCCTTACTACAGCCATGTCCTGCTGGTTCAGAAGAACAAACCAGCAACTGTTCAGTCCCAAGCCCACTTATTTAACCTTCAGGCCACAACTGTACCCAGCAGACAGCAGAACAGTGTAACTATATGACCTGGAGATTGATCATATGCTTACTGATGCCAGCACAGATAGGGTAAGCGTATGATAGACCTGGATTTTTCACAGCTACACCAACAGCAACAAGGCAACTGATTCTCATTTTTAATAAAGGTCAGGACTTCTTGTTGAGCATCATGAGCTTTTTTATTCATATGCAACCAGTGAACTGTCTCCTCCACTGATAGCAGGGACTTTACACAGTGATGAAAGCTTGGATGTCTACTATAGGGGGAAAAACTTCTACAAAGGCATAAATATGACTTGCTGTTGTGATGCTGTAGCCTGCTGTTCTGTTATGGATGAGACATCACTTTGCAGTAAGATCAGTTTCACTTTTCCGTGCAATGATTTAGAATGGAATTTTCCCTACAATGACAGAATAAAAGGTACAGATACAATTCTGGTCCATCCATCTATATTATGTGTTTAATTCTGGTTGGGGTGATGGTCAGGGCCAGCTCTTTGTCCATGTGGATCTCTGCATGGGACCCGAGTGTCCATGGGGGCACCACTTAAGCTTTCGCATATTCCCTCGTGGCCAAAGTCCATATACAGTGCACCCATGCACAAAAGTTTCTGGTGCGCAACTTTCACTGCCGCAAACCACTATACCCACACCCCAACCTGACACTCAACCGTAAATTTGAAGTCTGTGGACTCCACCACAGGGAGGGGGGGGGAGCATAAATCATTTGTGCTTAGGGCACCCACATGCTTAGCACCAGCACTGGTCATGGTGAGTTCCCCTAGCCCTTCAGTGGGCACACGGCACTTATACCACTAATTATTAGCCTATATATATATTAGCCAATCCACTTAAAGCAAAATATGTTGATTCAGTGCACTGATCTTTAAAAGGGCTATCAAAATGGATGGAAAGAAGAAAAGTTCATATTACATATGTGCTCATAATTTGTTTATTTCTGTCAGGAGCACCCTTGGAATAAATCACAATGATTGGTCAACCCATCTATCATAAAGTCTGGTAAGTGACCAACCTATAATAATTCTGTTATCGATTGTCTCATGTGACAATATATCTTATTCTAAGCTAAACCAGATCACATCCTTTCATTTGACTGGTTCTCTTTGACTGATTTTTATTCTTTTATCTTAGGAGAGTTTTAATATGGATATATCTTTCTCAGCAATTCTTTCCAAGTAAGACTTTGTGCTACATCAATTATTTAAAACAGGGCTGTAAAATACTGCATGCTAATATATTAATTCACCCCCCACAAGCAAAGCAGATTTTAATTGGAGAAAGTTTGAAGCACGGAATGAGACTGGTTTGTGTGTGCTTCATTGCTGTAAGCTTTAATGCTAACTGTATTAAAGTGTGTAGAAGATGGTGTAACTTTGGCCACTTCAGTCAGTCTTAAACATGTGATTGTAGCATGTATGAGGTACCAGGAAAAGCTATTTGGTGCAGTAATTTACAGCTGATATATGCTTTGTTTCATCCCTATAAGCTTGTTTTTATTCCAAAGCAGGATTATTGCTCTAACCAAGTGTCCTACCAAATGTCCTACTTTTAGACTTTATAAACTGTGGCTTCATGGGACTTGATCATTCTTGAGATTTCATTATCCTTAATTTCCCTGAAGGAAACACCTAAAGGGATCAATAAAGTACTATCTATCTATCTATCTATCTATCTATCTATCTATCTATCTATCTATCTATCTATCTATCTATCTATCTATCCATCTGTCTATCTATCTATCTATCTGTCTGTCTATCTGTCTATCTATCTATCTGTCTATCTATCTATCTATTTCTTGATGATTTAATGCAAAAATATGTTTAGTGTACTTGAATAATGTATTTCACATTAACGCTGCTTAATAGTAAACCCAGTCCTGTGCATGAACTGCTGCTTCATTTTATTACACAGAAAGCTCAGAATGCTCATTGCAACCCTCTGAAATTTTTGACATTCTGTCTCTCGCTCTCTTCTATGTCTCCCTCTCTCTTCTGTCTCTCCCTCACTCCCCTATCTCTCTCTCTCTCTCTCTCTCTCTCTCTCTCTCTCTCTCTCTCTCTCTCTCTCTCTCTCTCTCTCTTATACCGCCCATGCTACACTCATACTTTCTCTTCTGGGAATTTTGCTCTTGAATCAGAGTGAGGACTTTCTGGAATATACAATATCCTGTTGCTTTTTCATGTTATTTGCCCAGAGTCTCTCTCTCTCTCTCTCTCTCTCTCTCTCTCTCTCTCTCTCTCTCTCTCTCTCTCTCTCTCTCTCTCTCTCTCTCAGGTGAGTTACAGTTTTCAGCAATGGCATTACAGTCAAGTACATACAGTGTACCACTGCAACCATTTGATCATTATGATGTTAAATACAAAGATACTACAGAAATGCATTTTAAGCTTTTTTTAACCTTATTACAAACTTCCATGTTAGTATGATCAACTCAGAACTATTTAGTGTAGTTGTGTGATAATCTAATGTAGAGCACATTATATACAGAACAGAACTGTTAGTAGCCGTGTGTCATCACACACTCTTGAGTGAAGTATTCTGTCCTTTAATAAATTTAATCTATGCTCTAATTCCAAGCCCAAGTTTGTAGTTTAGATGATGTTACCACTTTTGAGGAATTGTGTTTTTAATTCCAGTGCTATGAAATCACAAGACATTGCAGCATATAAACAAAATCACCTTGAATGTTCCTGTTACATTTCTTTGAAAGTTCTGGTTTGGAGTCTGTGATACTTTTTGTTTGATGCTGATAAACTAAATAACAATAGTGTTGAAATTTTTCTTTATTAATCTTTTATTTATCTTTATTATCTTTATCTTTATTTATACCTTTATTAATCTTTTCCTTCCTCCTTAATTTGGTTAATGTCAGTTTATTATGTTGAGTTTGTGTTGTTCAGCAGTGTGTTTGGACTTTGGGGCTCTTTAGACAATGCCTCGGATCAAATCCCTGCAGTTGATTAAATCACCCACTGTCTACTTCCACATGGTCAGCCAAATGGCAGTTCAGAGTCTACTGTCCCTTAAAGAGTTGGTCCTCTATAACAACCTGTCTGTTCCACTAAGCAGGCAGACAGGGAAGCAGGGACCAGAGGGCTACAGGATTCTGGTCTAACCAATACTTCATCACATCATCAGAAGCTTCTTTTCCAATAAAGAAGAATCTTATACACTTCGCTGTCTCCTAACTATCCTTCAATTGGTGCTGGTAGAAACATTTCTGCAATTGATCCCAAAACCTGGGATCCAGAAGCAGAAATACGTATTTACATCAATAGAGATAATTTAAAATTGATATAAAAATCATTTCCTTCAATCTGTCTAGGAGGGAGGGGTGTGATGCCTATGAGGAAGCTACACAATGCTGCAGGACATGGCAACGCTGACATCCAAGTATGCACAAAAAAAAAGAACATCACACTTGCTTTTTGTTGTTAGTAGTTGAATAGTTTTATTTGATCTGTTTTTATAATTAACATGTTTTAACACTTTCAGTCTTCACTGAGCATGTGTCTGCGTTCTGTAGAGAACAGTGATCAAATCAGATTTGATATTTTTGTGTGCTTCCTGTGTTCAGTATGCAAAATCCAAAGTATTCAAAAACAGCCAAATCAGCCGAAGACTCCCAAGGGTTAAGCCTTTTTGTCACAGTGTTGATTTGTATGGATTTAGTAATATTAAACATGGGGCAATTTCATTTTCAGCATTATCAAAATCCCTTTATAAATCCAACTCGTCTGAATTTCTCTTGCTTTCATTCATCCAGAACCGTATTTCCTAGTGTGTCACTTTTAGGGCCAGAGTCTATACTTTATGTGCTTAATTTGTCTTTTATTACTATAATCATTCCTCAAAGCACTGGACCAGAGAAAGTGGAAGAATTAGTGATGCTGATAATCCTGTGAGCCTTTTGTTGAAATACTGGACTTTCTGGTAAATTCCAGAAAATGTAGCAGCGGAAGCTATTTCAGCCAATATCGCGGTTAGAACACTGAACATTGCATTTCATTGCTTATTGCTATCAATATTGTGTGTATACATGAAAAAAGCAACACTATTCTGTGACTTTTTGAACTCTGTAATTTATATTAATGTCAACATCGTCAAATAGCATTGTATTCTTAACATAATTAATTATATTAACTTAATTATACAGTATTTATGTTATATGCTAATTATATTTATACTCTTCTCTAAATCACATTTTAATGAAAAATAATAATTCTATTCAGTATCATGTGGCTCTTTAGATCATGCATTGGTGTTCTTCAGACTGAACTGGATCGATAGTGTTTTGTAAATACTCTTCTTGAAACATAGCCTATATAGCACCAAAAAGGCTTCCACTGTTGTCACTATCTCAGACATTTTTGGGTTTAGGTAATTGAGTTCTGCTATTGTTATGAGGTACAAATTGCAAAAATTTGTAAAAATAAATAAATAAATTTGGAACTCTTTAGACCCCTTTTCATTTGGTTCTATATAAAACCATGAACAACAACTTTATCTGAAGACACAGTTAATGTAAAGAAGCTGTTCTTCTTTGCTTTCACATGGTTCTGTAAACTAGTGCAGTTTAAATATTGAACATTTTCATTTGTGTTCATAATTTAACTCAAAAAGGTAAACTGTGAATTTTATATTCAGTACATGTGACATATTTCATTTTTTGTGTTTTAATGTTGATACTGTTTTAACAGTAATTTACACAAATTTAAAATAAAATATAATAATTTTCATGAGCTTTAAACAGCTATAAACACGAGCTATACAAAGATCAACAGTTAAACAAAAATGCTTCAAATGTCATGTAATTAATATTAAATAACAGTTTAACTTTTTGAATTAAATGATGAACGTATGACATTTTTCATTATATTAAATTTTTTGGAGATGCACTAGTAGGACTATTTGCCTTTAATAAGGCTGTTTTCCCAGGACTACATTCAACATGATTCTGCAAAGGGGCTCATTATTGCTTATTTGCTTTCACACAGAAGGCATTCCTCTGAACTGTGGATTGATTCCACACATTACTTTTCTGCATGTAGTTTGCAAACTATTTGGCACAAGGTTAATTCATTTATTGCTTTTTATAATTTTCCTTGGATACAAACACTCAAACAGTGAAGCTGTTTGAGCTTCATAGCTTGTTTGATACAATAAATCAATTAATTATGAATCACTTACTCTGAATAATGTATTTTCATATATTGTTGACATAGTTCAGCTTTATCTTGACGGTGATCCACTGATGAAATAATTTGAGTTGAAGCTGATTGTTTATTTACTGAATGGGGCATCCATGGCCTGCTGGTTAGGGATCTGGTCTTGTGACTGGAAGGTTGTCGGTCCAATCACTGGGCCTGTCTTGACTGTGCCCTTGAGCAAGGCACCTAACCTCCAACTGTAAGTCACTCTGGATAAGAGTGTCTGCTAAATGTCAATGAATTAAACAGTTTTTATGGACTTGTGTGTCCTTTTTCACTTGAATACCTTTTTTGCTCCATATCTGTGAGACACTTTCCCTTGTAGTTCCACCATGCACAACAGTCCTGTCCCACCATCACTTGAACTTGAAATGAAGTCAAAGGAGTCATGTTACAAAATCAACCAATAACTCAACCCCACATGGGATGCTGGGGACAACTCACAATGGACCACATCAAAGATTGCTTGAAGCAAACTCCAGATTACCAATGTTGGGAGGAATATATTCTGCTCAAGGCCATCTGGACTCCACATTTTTACATTTGACCCAACTTGCACAGCAAGTGGACTTGGGTCCAGAAATGGGCTCTAGTGTAAAAGAACCCTAAATCTAGTCCTCAGAGATAGTACATTAATTATATAACAGGCAGGACTGCAGTCTAGTCTGCATTGATTTCTTTGAATTTTTGAGTATTTGAAGATATCTTAACAGTCTTAACTGCTTAGCTTTAGATTTCTTTCTGGCAGTTTCACTTGTCACCTTACGATACCTGATAGCGAGATTACTGAAACTCCACCCCACTCAACAGTAATATTTATCCATTTCTAACTGTCACTGGCTGTTATCAAAGTCTGTATAAACCTCCTCTGCAGCTCTGGATCGGGATCATTGCAAAAAGTTTAGCTGAATTATTTTTTGCTGAGGTTGCCAGCTGTGAAAAATAAGAGGCTGCCTCCCTTATCTCTTGTCTTTTCCTAACTTTTCCTTATCTTTTATAGACTGAATTTCTTCAAAGCTTTTGTAGCTCCCCAAACTGTTTCTGATACTTTTTCTGGTTTCTCTGCTTTAAAATTATTACTTTCAATTGTGCAATGAGTTTACGTCTTACCCTGATGATTAGTTGCCTTGTCTTTTTGTCAAGTAAATTCTAGTAGCCTGCTGAGTTACCCAATGTGGCTTAGTAGATTCAGATTGCCATTTTTCTTCCCACTGTTCTTAACATGTTCAATTTATTTATGAGCTTTGTTCTCTCCCTTTTGTGCTAACTCAATCTTTTCATTCTTGAGTTCACTCCTTGCTCTTGTTCTGCTGCCTGGGGTTTTCCTTTAAATTTTCAAAAACCAAGCATGTTAGAAGATCTTTCCACCTACTGTAGTTTTATGACTGAATCATTTACGTCCATACAGAGTAATGACCTGAATCGCCCAAAAAGGCAGACTTCTGTTTAAAATTATGTGGTAGAACCTTTTCGGTTTCACAAAGCTCTCTCAGAAAGGACCACCAGTGTGGCAGTACCTTTCTTGTCACTGGGGTGGAACCCTTAAGGAAATGTAGTAACTAATAACTATGTTCAAGGTATAACATCAATGAATGGACCACCAAGCAGAATATGGGCTCCTGGCATAATAATGACAATGAACCAAGCTTCAAGAAGTTTAAAAGTTTGGATCTGTTCATGGCAGGGTACAGTATGGAATGCTGCTAAAGTTATTTTGAGGTTATACTATGTTTAAAGAGACATTCTCTCTGTTGACACAGTTCAACAACTGCCTGTCACAGGGCAGCCAACTTTACAGACAGAGTGGGAAAGTGATGATTATCCCCTGAATGGCTGTCTTATTTTTTTTATATAAACACAGAGCTAAAAGCCACCAGGTTGGACTTCAAGTGCAGATAGAGGAGGTGGCAAAAATAATAAAAATGAGAAACACATTAATTATAAAGTGCCATGACCACATGATGGACAGCATGCTACCACAGAGTTTATGAGAGTTTAGTAATGTCCTAAACAATATAAACTAAAGACAGAAGAGATAGTTTGCTTCACCTAGTGCAGCAGAAGTACTGGATGAATAAAACCAACAAAAAGACATGAGTGTGCTGGGGAGAAAAAAGTGGCTAAACCAGAACAGTCCCTTGCAGGTAGAGAGCCTGGGAGGGAACCTATAGTACTACAAGCAGTACTGGTAGACTGGCTCAGCTCCCGAAAGGAAAAAACCCAGGCCAGGGCATGCAGGATTTACAGGCAGCCTGAAATCAAATAACTCCCAGGGGGCATAAACGCTACAGTGAAGACTGAGATATAGTTTAGACTCCCTGCTCTCAACCCACACAGTCAAGACTGAAAGAAGAAAGCACCTCAGCCTCAAGGACAAAACCAATTGAGACATGAGAAGAAAAAAAAGTTTTTGTTTTATAGGTTATTTTCTTTTCCATTTTTTCTTTTTCTTTTTTAAAGGTAGATCAAGTCCTTGGAAAATTACCGTTTACAGGGAGAAGTCAGACCTGCGTAGGCATAGTGGAATGACTCTAGCTCTGACACATGACACATATTAAAAGTCATCACAGCTGGGGGCAATGGCAGATAATGACTAATACTAAAAAAGCCCAAAAAAGTGCACAAAAACAGCCCAAGCTGCTAAAAATGAGACAGCTGATGATTGGCAGAAGAAATGGGCTTGCCCTCAGTGGCAAAAGCCACACAGCTGGGAATGGTCCCCTAGACTGCCACATGTTTTGTTTTCCATTTTGCCATGATCACTACTATTTTTATAAATGTTCCATGAGGTTTGCATCATCCAACGATGTCCTCTTTTTGATGGCTTGTAGATGATCTCTGTAGGAGTAGTCACACTCCTGAGTGTAATTTGAGTTTTTAGACACTGCAGGAACTCTTGGACTTCTTTGCTCGCAGAGGAAATAAATTGGTTGCTATAGACTACACCACAATGTGCACCCTAAGTCCAAGTCTTGAAAAAAAGATACGTGACCTGTCTTGTGAGAGCAACAATGGATAATATCACATTTCAATTCAGAAGCACAGTGGTAGTAATCTGTCCAGTGCTTTACTTACAGTAAGTAAGCATGGGTTTGTGCAGCTGGTTAAAATAGTAAGTTATCATTTTCTGAAAGGTGAGGGGAGTGTCTTGGGGTTCATTTTCACCAA
Source organism: Crenuchus spilurus (assembly GCA_036984385.1). Lineage (NCBI taxonomy): Eukaryota > Metazoa > Chordata > Actinopteri > Characiformes > Crenuchidae > Crenuchus > Crenuchus spilurus. Next base: position 2,112 of record BRDA01033916.1, on the reverse strand, counting down.
AGGGTATTAGATTCCACAGGAATCGAATGAGAGAGGGAAAAATGGTGTGAGAGTCAGGGAGGATAATGAAGTGGGTGTTTGTTAGTCAGAGCAGCTTCTCTCCTCTGAGATCAGGCATCATTTGTAAGTGATGCAGGAGTTCATTCATCATTAATTACCACAACCATGTCAGACAATGTTATTCTCCACTACCTACCTGTGGGATACACTGCAGGCGAGTATGTGTGTGTGTGTGTATGTTCACGTACACAGTAATCTATGCCTTATTTGTTCCTGTTGTTCTTGTTGGTGGGCATGTGTTTTTACATGATAGCTTAGTTATACTTGTCTGCCCTCAAATGTTCTGCCTTTGTAGAACACGCAGTTGCATAAACTTGTCTGTTTATTAGCTACACCACTAACATTTTATTTTGCAGATGACTAATAAACTCTAAGTAGACTATCAGTAACATGCAAGATCATGTCAGAATATTCTGACATCCTCCCTAATAGTGGGAATAACCCTTGGCTCAAATGACAGTAGCAAGACATCATGGCATGGACTGTATTAGGTCAAGGAAGGTATCTAGAGGCACTGTTGTCCATTCCAACTGCAGCAGAGTACTGAGGACCCTCAGATTGTTCTGGTTTGGGTCAGCATGACAAACCTGGCGATCCAAGTGGGAAGGATACCAAAGTCACTTTAATGCTCCTGAAACCCCTCATGCACCACCCTTGGTGAAATTATCCTTTTGATGGGTCATGGAAGAACATCAAATGTTCAGATGCATGTGAAACTGTCACCATTCAGAGACTCGTGTCCCCCAGACATGTACAGCGCCACCATTACCCTGTATTACAGGAGGTTCTCATTTGTGTACTTCTCATAGAGCAGACAAAACCTAAAGAGCTTAACAAAAAACAAGGCTTCAGAAGCGCCCAAATAATAATGGCATGCTCTAAAACGGAAAGTAAACCCTTAAGAGTGATGTTAAATATTCATTTATCCATTTCATTAGTCTTCTGTATTTATTTCTCATTGTTTCCTGTATGTAAAACTATAGTAATTCTATGTAAAATGTATTTCATGTTAAGACTGGATTAACAAAAATTTAATTTGTTTTGGTTATTTCATCAGCCACCTTCAAATGGATTAATGACCAAATATATAATGGAACCCTGACTTACCAATGAATCAATTTTTTGAAGATATGACCCGCTCAGTAAATTTTTTGCTTGATGATGCAAGCTCAGATCCAAGTTACGAACGTGTGAGCTTACACCACCTGCCACTAAGAGTCACTAGCAAGCGTGAGTGAGTTCCATTATCAGTGCTGAGAAGAAGAAAAGGATGATGTGCTTGGATATAAAGCATGAAAGCATCAAGAAAGGTGTGCATGTAGCATAGTGTGTAAGTTAAACTTTGCAGTAAAGTGTAGCATTACATGTGTAGCAAGTTAAGTTAAGCAATAAAACAAAGTCTCAGCATGTTCATCTGATCTTCAAGGTAAACACACTTAAAGGCACATGATGTAGTTTCCAGCAACATCTAGTGGTTTAGTTTCCATATTACAACCAACTGAAGACTTTTTCCACAGCCCCTCCCTTCCAAACACGGAGCCTCTACGGTGGCCGTAAGATGTCATATATCTTTGATACTCCCGAACACGATGTCTAATAGCAGCTTTATAGCTAGTGATATGTCAAGTGGTGAGATAAATTTTAATTAGAAATTTAGGAAATGTAATATGTAAAATTATCATAGCTACAATGCAGACAAAACATATTTTCTGCACTTCAGTAGTGCTATTGTAAACGTTAGCTGTTTTCTGTACAAAATAACAAAGTAAACGCATCAAACTGCTTCACTGTAGACAGATAATGCAGGCAGGATACACATTCAGCCAATAAGAGTTCACACAAGCTCATATTAGCTAAGCTTGTGAACTAGCGCGCAGCTATGAATCTCCCGTTCCACCTTAAATGCTGCAGTAGCGTTTAGCTCCGATGCGCTACAATGTCCTGCAGCACCAAACATGAGTGGAATTAAGACCAAAAGTTCTATTTTGGTCTCATCTGACCACAGCACTTTCTCCCATGACTCCTCTGGATCATCCAAATGGTCATGGGCAA